>WNNJ02000968.1:0-75398 GCA_012934845.2 Pomphorhynchus laevis | reverse complement strand
TTAATATTAATTTAATATTAATATAATTTAATTAATATAATTAATTATATTAATATAATATTAAAATTATTATATAAATTATTATAAATTTATTTTTTATAATTATTTTAATAATAAATTAAAGGTAAATTATTGATTGTGTTAAAATGCCGCTTTTGTGATATTCGATGCTTTTTTCGGGTTGAAGATTAAAAATTAAAAATGCGTTTCGATAAAAATAAAATGTTTTCCTGGTATTACATCTCATGTAAACATTTTTGTACATCTTTCCTTGTACTCTAAGTAATTATTTTGCATTTATTGTATTATTACATGTTATATTTTGCTTAGTGTTGGCATTCATATTAATCTTGTACCGCAATTATATGGACTTTGCTGTGGCCTAAAACTGTTTAATAAAGGACATATTACGAATATTAATTTTTTGTTGAATATTGGAAATATAATATACTTATAAAAAATATATTATATATAATTTAATATAATAATATTACATAATAAATATTATATTTAACTTACCTAATTTAATAGATACTTTTTAAAAGTTTATATTTATTCTAAAATAAAAAATTTAGTCAAAATTATTTAAATTATTCTCAAAAGTAATTTGTAAATTGTAAATTAATTTAAATTAAAATCTTAAATATTTATTTAAAAATGTTTTAAATATTTAATACATTTTTAATTTTTATAAACATTTTAAATATTTGACTTAAATTCAAAAGTTATATCTGAATTTTCCGTGCTTCTAATGCATTTTTATACAACTTATACATTTCAAAAATAATATAATAAAATTTTTAACGCTTAATAGTTTAAATTTACTTTTAATATTATTGTGTCGATTTATACTTCTCCATTATAAGAAATAAAAAATAATAATGGTAGTAATGATTATTAATGGAGTACAATTAATGGTAGTAATGTTACATCGATCTCACACCTAATTGGCTTGCCCTGAACTACAGTATCAAATATTTTATGTAAATTTCTACAAACGAGTCAGGAACAAGCAAAGCCGAGAGGTAGAAAACGACTTTAACAACTATCTGAATCTAAAACAACTATTATACGACAATGGATTGAGGATAATTGTTAACTTTCTCTTTCCGAGATCGTGATCCGAGTTAGAAATGAATTTCATATCACAGTTTCCACATCTTTGGCTGATTAGTGTCTTCAAAATTTTCACTACACCGTAAAAATGTACTTCCGGTTCCCGTAGCTCGTAATACCGAGCGGACAATTGATTTGCGATTTGAGTGCGGTCAAACATTTCGGCAATTAGAAAAAGATTTCCCTTCTGAAACTTTCATTTTTATTGATGAAGTTTCTTTTAAAGTATCATCACGCTCTAAAAGAGGAAGAGCGCAATTTCTCTGTCACAAAATGCATAAAAAAGCTATTACAGTGAAAAGCTGCATGTGTTGAAACCGGAATAAGAAATCCTGTTATCATTCTTGATAATGCAAGGATTCACCATTATCGCGGTTTAGATTTCTCTGGATTCATTGCCAGCTACCACCCTCTATACTGTCCTTTTCTTAATCCAACTGAAAACTTATTTAGTAAATGGTAAAGTTTGGTAAACATAAATAGGTGCCGCTCAGAAGCACAACTTAAACATTACATTAAAGATGCCTTCTATGAAATAGCCGCACAAGACTGTAGTGGATATTATCGCAATATGTTGATATATTTGAACATGTCATATAAAAGGATACATATTGACTGCTTAAAAGTAAATTAAAGAGTTATTCTTTATTTTTCATTTTCATTTTTGACCTGACCACAATCAATGCAACAGTGACTATATTGAACTCATGATGACCATAATCAATGCAATAGTAACCATATTAAATGCAACACTGACCATATAAGACGAAAAACACTGTAAGAAAATGAATAAACTATGGAAGCTTCCAGAAAGGCAGGTTTTCCATATTTTTGTATCGTCAGTAGGTGATATTACATCTGTGTTTAGAGACTCATTGAGATCTCTAATTTTATTGAAGTTACCTCGAGTTAATAAATGAACAACTGGTCATTTTTAGCTTGTCATCGAAAGCCATAAGTTACATGTGCAAACGTTTATCTACTTTAGCGTTCATCAAAAAATATGAAATAAATAAAAAGTTAAGAACATATCGCTATAAAAAATAACTTTTGTCTCCTCCTTCTCAACATGTTAAAGCTTATATTTTTCTAAGGTTTGTTCGCCAAGAGCGTAAGTATTACTATAAAAAAACATCATGTTTATAGAGGGTTCATAAACCCTCTATATCTATATAAATATATAAACCCTCTATATTTTATTAGAGAATTCATAAATCCTCTGTATATAGAGGGTTTATATCTTTATATGATAATTTTGGTCGGCAATTAAGCGGGAAATAAAAATCCCAAATCTAAATAGTGCATTGACGTTATTTTAGTTAGAGTAGGCTACTTCTCATTTAAAGAATAATAAAAAATATAATTTAAAAATATATTAAAATATAATTTTAAATAATTAAATCAAAGGTAAACATAAATATGTACATTTCGAGAAACAATAACTCACAATTTTCTACTATGTTTGAAGTTTAATAGTTTCTGTTTATTAAAAAATATTTTAATCCGTATGTCTTCAACTTGTATACACACATTTTTATTGACAATCTTTCAATTAAATTTAAGCCAAAGTCCATATGTGAAGAATAAAAAACTATGCATAATAAATAATTATTGGAGCTGAATCAAAGGAAGGAATAAATTATTTTTGATATTTCGCTAACTCCTCTGTTAGCATCTTCAGAAAATTGAATTTTCTGTGTATTAAAAACATATACTAAATTAAACCTAAGATACTAAATTAAAGTTAGCATCTGAAGATAGGCGTAAAAATGGAGGTAAATGGTCACTTACGAAATATATTGATTTATTAATTAATGTGTGTAATACATTAATACATTAAAATGGAGGTAAAGGTCACTTAATGTGTGTAATTCTTGATCCGGTTTATATTGGTGTTATCGCTAACAACAGCAGCACTTGTCCAAAGCAAATGGTTGTGATCGTTTTGAACTGGTTTACATAAGCATTTACATTTAAAAATAGCATTGTAATTAGATGCTAACAGAAGTAATTTTAATCAAAAATAATTTTCACTTTCCTTTGATCCAGCTGCAATAATTATTTATCAATAATGGATCAGTATCAACTATTTAAAATACTATAATATATTAGAATGTATATATAAACATTATTATATTAGAATTAAATAAAGAATTAAACTCCAATATATTAAAATGTTGTAAGTTCAAACAGGAAATAACGGCGTTCATTTCAATTAGGATAAACTGCTTAAAAACGTTTATTTTGCCTGTAAACAAAAACAAACTCAATTCCATTGGCAATGTTAATATATCTACCATTGTCAATGGCAATGGCAATGCATTTAAAATCAATTAGACTTTATTTTTAACACACTGAATAATAAAAACATCTTAGATATGAATATGTGTAACCCATTATGCAAAATTTCTTCAAATTCAATATTCTTTTAATATTAATTTACCCATGTCGATATATATTTATCAGAACACGGAGAAATATATATAAACCATAACTGTCATAAAACCGTAATTGACAAATGGGGCAACAATGCATTTAATGCTTTCAATTGTAATTATGATTGAACCATATCAGATATATATAAAACGTTGCGAAATAAAACGTTGCATTGCTAGGGGAAAATTATCAAAGGAAAAAAGCTAGATAGCATGTAACATTTGTATTACATCTTCTTTAGTAGCATACATATAGCTAGGAGAAATTACTTGTGTCTCCTCATTCTCAAAATGTCTTAGCTTATGTTTTTCTAAAGTTTGTTCGGCAAGAGCATATGCATTATCTATAGCAGACAACTTGTTTATAGAGGATTCATCTTTGCTGGTACATATAGATGATTGTGAAAATGATAGCTCATTTCTATAGCATACAAGATTATGTAACGATCTAATTCTCGTTTTGTTCGATCCGAGTTCATCGTTATACGTATATGTATTAAGATGCGATGACCATGTGTAAGCAGGAAGTAGTTTCCAGCCGCTATTGGCAACAAACTCAACAGATTTCAAAATAAAACTAAGATCTTCTTCACTTATATTTGAATCAAGTTGAACTTGTGTGTAATTTGTAACATTACAGAAGTCAGGACATTTGCACGAATACTGTTGACCAACAAAACAGCATTTCCTAGCACATGTAAATGGGATCCATTTGTTCGTGCTGCAGCGATTAGATTTCTGTCTTTGAACGTTATCGTGATCATTGTCAGTAATGTCGACAGTTTGGGATTCAATTAAACCACAAAGACTTTGGATTCCGAACATGTCATTCAGTAATTGACAAACAAACGACGAATGCAAAAATACCTGTAGCTTGTTAACTTTGACCACGAATGAAAAGAGTAAAATTCGATTCAGTTCCTTGTGGTCGCCAATTAGCAATAGATTATCATTATTTGCAAATACAGCTAAAACCGTTTTTATCAGATTACATATCTGATCAGCATGGGCATCTTGACGCTCTGGTAAACTGTCGTAAAGAAAGGCAAGCGCACAACGTACGGAGCCTACAATGTTCGGAGTACCACCTTCCTCTCGAAATTGAATTTCGTTAGCGTACTCATGATACTTGTCGGTTACGGTTTGAACAGTGCCTCCACCGGGTTCTTCTGGTATCGTGCTCTTCATCAAGGCTAAATTTATCACTAAGACACTGCAGGCACCAGGTCCCGCAACGCTATTATTCATACCAATGTAAACAGCATCCTTCTCGATCCTGCCATCATCGGATACCATACAGAGTTCGCAAAGTGATGAAGTGGTTATTGTTGTAAAATCCCAAAAGATAATTCCTTTTTGACTTTTCACAATTTCCGACACAACATCGACATTTTCTATAAGTCCTGATATTGGATTAATACCAGGAAATGAGCATATCACGCTGTCCCAACCTTCTTTACGTGCATATTTAAATAAATTTAAAAGCTCTCTTTTATTTATACGGCCATCTCGACGATGTTTAACTGAGCGAATAACACAACCACATTTTTGCCATTCTGCAAGGCAACTTTCTTTTTCAAATGAACTTGTAAACACCACAATGCGACTTTTAGATTTCTGTATATTGCAATTATCAATAATTTTCAGAAAATGAACTATTTTACGGCAAGCTCGACTAAACGAACCATCCATAAAGATCGTAACGTACTTAGCCGGATCCGCCTTCAACTGAGTAGATATAAAATCTCTACCGCTTTCACGTATTCTGTTGGTCTGCATTGCACACATACTAGCTTCACTATGAGTATTTGAATAGAACGGATAAAAATATTTTGTCATCCATCTGTTAATCTCAAGAATTCGTGGAACGGCACTACCAGGAACACAGTTTTGAATACATCTCTTACCAAACGGGCTTTGAAATTCGAACTTGCTAAATTCGTGATCTTCAAAAATAGCCAATTTTTCTACATCACATGTTGAATCATTAAAACTTTTGAGTCTAGGACATTTGTCCTCTTCATCTGATCCGCTTGACCCAGTTGTTGATCCGGATGTCATTAAGTCCAAATTATCATTCGTTTTACAGTCAACACTCCGTTTGGCGTCTGCGTCTTATTTTAATAAAACCTATTTTTGTATTAACAAACTCTATGCAGTTTGGCGCCTTTTTACTAATGGACTATAACTAAATGTGGATCAAAGTTAAATACTTTTAAATGAATTCGATAGAGACACGGTTGCCTTGTTTTCACGTTATATACTACACAGTACAGGTTGCATTTTGGATTGATCTTAGGATGGCAGATGGTATTTTTCTGACATATAATATGAAGAGTCATAAGCCCATCGAAATACATTCGACACCTTCTGAAAAGATAGTAGTGTTACGATCGTAAACCTCATTTTATAAGTTATTTACTTAGAAATCGCTATGTATATTGATGTATTTAATCACTTGTGGTAACGTGTTAAATTCAATGTTGCAAGCTACACAAAAATAAAACAATTAAGATATTTTTATCTTTGAAGAGATTTACTGCAAATTCGATTATTGTGGATCTTAATGCTTCTATTTTTACACGATTTCGTAAATTGTTTTGCGTTTATTTCAATGGCTTTCAACTTATCTGAATCATTGAATTAAAGCAAAAACATCCAGCATTAAGAATATTAAAAAGAATATATTAAATAACAATTATTTTAATTACAAATAATCAACAAAATATCTTTTATATTATTTTGTTTTTCTATACTCGTCTTCGAATATAAGGAGTTCAGTAAATGATTTTCTGCAAAGTCCTGTTATCTTATCAATTATGCTCATAATTTACTCATGTATTGCTATGTCATACTGATAAGGGAAATCAGATGACGATGAAATCCTTCTAAAGTGTTTGTTGTTCTAGGAATATTCATTAGATTTCTCTGGTATGCATTCTAAAATCTAACCTTATTGATATAATTTATATCATTTAATGCATAAAAAATTAAGACAATACCATTCAAGACTCAGTAGCATTACTCTCAGAGATATAGTTAAAAAGGTTAGACGTCTGCCTTTTATGTTGCTCTCCTTTTACATTTTGTCGCTCTCCGTACTTGGCTTGCGCTCTTGACTGCTAGGCTACGTAATATGCTGTGTGAAATCTGATAATCTGGGATTCGTGATATGCTGTGTGAAATCTTATAATTCTGGATTCGTAGTCTAGCAGCCAAGAGCGCAAGCCAAGTACGGAAAGCGACAGCTCTAATTCAGATGAGTCAAATTTCGGATAGAAGAAGAGTTAGTAGTCAGCTTTCTGATGAGCCAAGGGGTATCAATATGTTACAGAAAATGGGAGAAACAAAAACACAACTATGGCAATGGTGCCGTTAGTAGTAATCAATATGTGATCAATAATTAATAATAAATAATCGGTAATCAATAATTACCCGAGGTAATCAATATGTGACAGAAAGCGGGCGAAACGAGAACTGATGTTGCAATGGTGCCGTACTGAGTCAGTGTGTATAAAATTCTAGCTGATAAAGGAAGGATTATGTAGCTGATTTTTAAAGCGAAATATACCTTGTGTGACCTATCAACTATTCAATAGAAATATAAGCATCCATCACATGATCACCAGTTCCGTTTTAAATCGATCTTCATGATCTCCAACTAAAAAATCTATGATGACCATGCCAGAGAGCATCTCGGACAATGCAATTTAGGGAGATCATGATTGAAGGATTCATATGCTGTGTGAAATTTGATAATTCTGGATTCGTGGCCTAGCAGTCAAGAGTTCAAGCCAAGTATGGAAAGCGACAGCTCTAATCTCAGATGAGTCAAATTTTGGATAGAAGAAGAATTGGTAGTTAGCTTTCTGATAAGCCCGAAGGCTATCAATATGTGGCAAAAAACGGACGAAACAAAAACGGATGTGACAATGGTGCAGTTAGTAGTCAGGGTGTATGGAATTGGATGACATTACTAAACTTAACTAATTATGCATTTTTAATGTACTAGATCCTCGATAAATGCAAAGACCGATACGTCCGGATAATATTTTCGTTTGTTCGATTTTGCTTGTAAACAAATAAACCAGTTTATTATATAACTGGTCTCTATATAGAAGATTCAAGCCGGAGGTAGATAACTATATATATGAGCGACATAAAAAAGAGTTTACATAAAATAAATATCAAAATCTGTCATATTTCTATACACTTCGAACAAAATAATAGCGTCAGTCTACTTTCATCGACGATATTTCCATTTTCTAAAGTGAAACCACAGTTGAAAAATACCATTTTGAAACTGACATCGAAGTCCGTGTTTATATGAAAAATCCCATTCTTTATTTACTATTTTGAATGCGATATCCTAAATGCAATAATTCAATATAAGAAAATTTTGACTAGCTGTTAATGTGTAAATTAAACAAAAGAGTAAATTACATTCATGTGTGAATGTAATTAATTAACTGACTAATTTGCGATACACTAACAATTTTAATTAATCGGAGTTTAAATAATTAAAAATTATTTAAACTATTTAAATATTTTAATTTTTTTTTAAATTAATTAAAAAATAATAATTTTAAAAATTAATAATTTAAAAAATTAAGTTAAAGCTCAGCTCAACGATAAAAGCTTTGCAAATGTTGTGGAACTTATGTAATTAGTATTCGGTTACTAAACATAATAGTACGAATAACTATCTATACTCGAATTTCAATTACATTAGATATTATTAAAAGAACTTTAATAAAGTGTTTAAAAGACAGCAGCAGTAAATTATTTATTTTATTTTGCGTAAAAGACGATTCGAAAAATATAGTCAAATTATATAATGCATATTTACCGAGATTGCATACATGTGCATTTTAATAAACGTTTATTACTAAACACTTTCACTAAAGTGTTTAATAAAGTATTTTTTGATAAAGTATTAACAAATAATATAAAGATATTATAATTATATTATAATTATAATATAATTATAATATTATAATATTATTGTAGCATATTATTATAATTGTGTTATATTATTATATATCATATTATTATAATTGAATGTTATTTAATAAGCATTAAATAACTCTTCACCTTTCGGCAGTTTCAAAATATTCGGCCTCTATAAAATCATGGAGTAAACCAGGTAACGTGTCTTGTTTAGTCAGTGACTTTGACGAATCGTGTTCACCTAGATGACACGATACGCGGTTCTAAACTTAACACCTTTAACCCTGATATGACCTTCTCTATAATGCATGATGATTTAGTTAAATTTCCTTTAATTACGTGTTTTATGCATTCTCGTTGGCAAAACCTTTCATGCTGCAAATGTCTTGCTTCCTCTAATAACTCGTAAACCTTATGATTTTCCCATAAATCTAATCGTCGTTAAATTGTTTTTCTTATGGTAGCGATTCCATTTGTATTTATTCTTTAAAGTATACACTGAATCATTACTGTTGCAGTTATGAGTGGAACTTTACTTGTGTTGTCTCTGGATGATGCCTTTTCATATTCAAAAGCCAACAATTGAATGAAAATTTTGATCTCTTCACCTTTCGGCAGTTTCAAAATATTCGGTCTCTATAAAATCACATCTTCGTATGCGTTAATAATCTGGGATACTCCAGATTCCGCAATATTCAAATTCTTCGAATGGAGTAAACCAGGTAACGTGTCTTGTTTAGTCAGTGACTTTGACGAATCGTGTTCACCTAGATGACACGATACGCGGTTCTGACAGTTCAGTGCTTGACAATCAACGCAGGCTTTTTTTATTCTTGCACATTCACATCTAATACACTTGAACGCTTTCGAGCAGCAGTTACAGCATCACGTCGCATTCCTAAGTTTTCCTCTTGCCATTTGTATGTGTTGTGTGTTTAAGCTTGTAAGTAGTTAGTAATCAAGGAAGTTTAATTGTATGTAATATAATATATTATAATATATAATATTATATTATATATTATAATATTATAATATTATTATAATTATAATATTATAATTATAATGTTATATTTATAATATTATTTAATAAGTATTTAATAAAGTATTTTAATAAACGTTTATTACTCAATACTTTCAATACGTTGATCAATAAAAAATATCCAGAATATTCTTAATGTATAACAGGATCTAAAACAATTAAAATGAGTTACGATCTGAATACTTGTAATGGTTTATTGTAACAACTGCTACTTCTGATCTCTTCGGAACGCTTCGAATTCATTGAATGCAGATGAAATAATTTGTAATTAATTCGAAGTGACAAATCCATTTATTTCTATGCATTTTCGCATGACATTAACAGTTTAATGAAATAGGGTTTTATATGAAACAGGCATATAAAGCGCCCTTCTTAATTTGAATTGGCAGTAATAGCAAAACCCGTTAGATTTCATGATATTAAAATAATGAATTCATTAATAATAAATTCATTTATTTAATAAATAATAAATTAATTTGAAGCACCCTTCTTAATTTGAATTGACAGTAATAGCAAAACCCGTTAGATTTCATGATTTTAAAATAATAAAATCATAAAATCATAAAATAGCCGCATATTCACAGGAATCAAACGCTAAATAAATACAATTTTAAATGTTTACCAAAAACAACGATAAAAATGAACAAAAATAAATATATTTTAACTGTAAAATGTTAAATCTTTACGTTGTTCATTTTAAGGATGTCAATACAAACTTCAACAACATCCACTTTACTTTTATCTACTCGTCGATTATAATGAGGATTAGATAAATATACAGTTAAAAATACACAATAAAAATAGCCATTCTTAAACAACTAATTATTAATAACTTAAAGAACACAATAAATATAAATAAATATATTCAATACAGATTATCAAGCAATGAGTCATTGAAACAAACACTCATTACATTTTATGGCAATACATTAATAAATACACTATTTTGATGAAAAAGCCTATTTAAAATTACAGTCAAATAATAACGAATATTTATAGCGATCGAATAATTTTAAGTTTTGAAAAATAGTCAAAAGGAAATTAATTAATTTTTAATGGCCATGTGGAATATAGTCAATAATCTCTAATTGACATGAGTATCTATAACTGTTTTTATAAACTGATTGTTTTCTAGATTGATAAATAAAACCTCTTTGGTTTAGACTTCGTTTACATTACGACAATTTATTTATCAATTGTAAGTAACTTTAATCAACAATTTTGACCAATCTTATAGCTGGGATATTTTTTATTTTCGGGTTTACTCATAGTAAGGAAAAGAATTTGAGATCAATCTAGGGAAACGACGCTCAGTGAGATTGGGGTCTTATCTAGACAAACCTGCACTTGAATAGGCGTACGCCCTTAGAGAGAAATCTTATTCTGATAAAACAAGAATGTAGCTTTGGTTGGGGTCTTTATTTGAACCTTGCTGTTTACTCCCTATAGGATCTATAGCCTTTGATTTTATTATTCCTTGAAAAAGCCTATTTAAAATTACAGTCAAATAATAACGAATATTTATAGCGATCGAATAATTTTAAGTTTTGAAAAATAGTCAAAAGGAAATTAATTAATTTTTAATGGCCATTAGTGCCAAAAACAGCCTAGATAATTAATTTTTGTATTTTTAATACATCAAACACAAAAATAATAATTTTAGCACAACCATTGAACTTAAACTAATTAATTATACTGATTAATATAAACTATTTGAATTATGTTTGATATTCTATAATTATATTGTTTTTTATTTATTACATAAGACAAAACTATCACAACTACATCAATTTTAAAAATACAATATAAACTTAGGTACCTCATAAGGCGGCCCGGCATGGAATCGCAAAATAGCAAAATCTCTTGTATCTTCACAGATTTTCTAAATCAATTTGGTCAATAAAAATAATATTCAAACTTTTTACTAATGAATTATTTAATTAATTTACGAAAAAAACTATACATATGACATTATCTTAAATGATGCAATTTGTTTAATGTTAAATGTGTTAAGCTCGTTTGTCTTTTTCATCATTCTTATATTTTTGAATTCAAAAGAACTGGAATAAAATAAGTAAAATTAAACAAACTATTTAAATCGAATTTCAATAAAATACGATTAAAGTTATATTTTAGATTTAAATTTAATTTTAAAATCTTATTATAGTAGTTGCATCAACGATTATTCTTTATTTATTTGTTTCTTCTTTATTTCTTCTTGCTTATTTCATTAAGCATTAATTTGCTTTCAAATCATAAATTTAAAAAAGTACAAAACTGCAAATTTAGATATGCACTTGGACTTTTTAATCGTTTGTATTTAATGTCTTCGCACTTGCAATTAAGGTATAAATCTAATTATAAATCTTAATTGTCTTAACTCGCATTATTATATGAATCAAATATTTGATTTTTCCACGCAATTTTCTCTGATATTTATTTTCATTGAGTAATGCTTGTCTTTTCAATGTCTACTTCTGTTCTTTGATATTCTTTGTAGAAGCAAAGCATGGCAAATTTCATAATACATAACTTAAACCGTTTCTGAAATTTTGCCTGTCAACGCACTAAACACAAACTATAAATTTTTGTCGTGGTGGTCCTCTAGCCCAACCGACCAGTTATCATTAAACAGTCAGTCTATATAATTCGTCAACACGTACTAATATCTTGGCGTTCATCTAACCTCTACTTAGCCATTTCGATTGTACCTTAAACAAAAAGCTCGTAAGATCATTTCATAACCTTTTGCTTATAGAAAACTACCTAGTTTATTCTTACAAGATGCACTTCATTTCTATAAAGAAATGCTAGAACCAATAATAACTTATGCGTTGCCCGTCATCTTGTTCGACTTTTCAAACAACTCGATTCCTGTAAAAAGGTACTTTTTCGAGTACCTTTTCGTTTCGTCAAAAAATACTGAGCTTGTCATTAAAAATTCACTCGAATTCACTTAATGTGATAACGTTTGTCCATCCTATATTAATTGACTGACAACAACGTATTTGCTTATTCGAGTCCCGACCTTCCAGTAGCACTTTCAAAAGTAAACGAAAAAGATCAATGCCGTATATCATAAAATCACAAGAGCAGCCACTCGCCTACAACTTCACGGTTACCACGACAAGATAAAGAATTTTTTTTTCAAGATAAAGACTCTACACGTATAATTTCACTGCAAATCGTGATTAATATTTATACAATTTTGTTTTTAATTATGTAAATACAGTATCTTTTGCTTTCAGCCCCAAGCTGATGGGCTGCAGTGGGCATTAATAAAAAATTTCTCAAACAAGTATATTGATTATATTAATTATAGTTAAAACATAAAATATAATATGAATTATATTAAATAATTAAATTCATTACCTAATTGCCTAAATAATTAAGTAATTCATTATTATTTAGGTAATTCATTACCTAAATAATTATTTATTAATAATTATTTATGATAAAAATAATAACTTTTATCAATCTAATTAGAAAATCAAATAGATGCGTGGTTTCTAATAAATCTAGATTTGTTAATAAAAAAAGATTACAACCGTGTCTAATAAAAGAATACGAAAATAATAGCGTGCTCGAAGTGTACTTACAAGATCGTACGAAGGGGCTTTAGCTCGATCGATTAAATCGGGATAGAATATCTACACAAGAGATTAATAAATTTATAAATGCTGAATATGAAAATTTTTGTAAATAATGTAAAATTAAATGCGACTCAATGTTCATTATTAATTAATAAATTTTCTTTATTACACAAAATTACATTGAACACAAGACAAATCAAATAGTCAAATACTAGACAAAAAGTTTGACCTCATTATAAATATATTCTAACTATATCTCTTCAGACCTCTGACGACGGCATCGAAAACACCAAGAATTTGATTTTATTAGATCAAACCCGATCTTTCGACGTAACGTAGCGATACAATCACTGTAGTTATTTCCCCTCTTAAGGCCTGTATTGACGCTATTCTCTTAAGCAATGCATGTGACTCTCTACTGATTCCGCCAGACGATGAAAAAATAACCGGAATAAATGAAGCACGATCGACCCTAGATACTCGCTCTAAATATTTGGCCTGCTTTCTGTTGTGATGATACTCAAACAAACTATGAGGGCTTCGATTGGCATACGATGGAGCATGAACGTTATAAACGCAAATGTCTAGAAAAGACCGCTCTGTCGAATCCCCGTATAAACCACTGCATGCAACATCAAGGCGTGCATTCATATCCTTACACGTTGTTATTCTATCAAATTTGTAAGAAGACTCAACAGGAAGTAGGACCGGCTCAATTTCAATAGCCTTACATGTTGCAGATAACATACCTGCTATAATGTCGCGCATCACATTATGTCGAACAATTGTAAGGCCCCCTGTTTTGCAAGATAGTGTGTGCGATACGTTGTTAAGTTCTCCACAAACACATTTTGTCGGAGCGTCTTTTAATTGCCATCCATATCTAGCGGCAAGCCCATCATAAAACTGATGATTATTTAGACAATACTGCCTATCTTCGCTAATCCTTGAAGATAGCCAGGTTGATGCGCCTTTTTCTGATGCATGAATTAAGGCATTTTTTGTGTAATTATCCAGTTCTGCAATAATCTTACTGTGTTTTAAATCGTTAAAAATCTTCTTTTCACCCCGAATTCCGATATTTACCAGTATTTGTTTCTCAAGTAATTCTTGTCCTACGTATCCATTTAATAAAGGTAAACACATTTTTTAGACCAATTCCATTCCTGGATTACCAGCTCGCAAGGATTTTAAATCCCCATGCCTCCGCTAGATGTAGAAAGTTCAACTAATTGCCTTATGTCCTCCGTAATTTCACTCATCCCCAGTATCCCCGGCAATAAGCTTTTCCTTATTTCCAATTCTAGTACTTGTAACCATGATTTTTCACATTTGCACGCACGAAAAACATATGTCCATTTATGTTGTAACGCAAAAATGAAAGCTAGATAAGTCTGTTGAGCACATGTTTCGGATATTTCCGATAAGCGTCTAACCATCTTACTAAATTTATCAAACTTATGTTCCAACCATTTCCGCTCATAGTCGCCATATCCGATTGGACACCCAAGAACTTCAGCGCCTAGGTGTGAAACTAGAATTTCACTACCCGCAAATATTGACCTTGCTATATCATTATTAGATCTAGAGAATAACCGGCATTTCTGAGTATTGATGTAAAAACCATAATACGGACCAATGTCCTTCATCATTTCAAGATATTGGTAAAGAACACCCGCCTCCCCAATGCAAGATACATCATCTGCATACCACATCTGTTGGACAGACGGAAATGCCTCCTTCAAACGCAATATTAAAGGAATTGTAGAAGCCGCGAATGCAACCATAGACAGAGGATCACCCTGTGTGAACCCTTCGCGAGACAATATTATATCGTCTCCTATCATTATCATAGGATCCTCCGAATACATGTTCGTTAACACATTAAGCAAAGGCGGATATACATTTTTCATGTTTGCTAGTGCCATCTTACGATTTACACAGTTGAATGCATTCTTTGCGTCAATTAGAAGCATACAAGAATCACGTTTTTCCATTAGAGATGATCGTAAACTACGTACTATGTATTCCGCTCCACATCTTTGTCCTGCGCACAATTGCATAGTACCAGCGACGCTCTGAATATGCATAGAAATTGTTTTGAGAATTACCTTTGAAATAATCCGACGATCCACCTCGCCCACCCCTATGGGTCGGATTCCGTTATTCTTTGCAACTGCGATTAACCTGGAGGCTACAAGTGCTGAAGTTGAACCTTTTGGTACAATACCCGCTACAAGTCTTCTTGTTAAACCGGCCAATGCATCAGCCAACGCCATTGAATCTCTATCAAAATAAGTTAGCATTTGTTTCCATGTAGAGGCATCTACCCCAGAGGGCCCTGCGGAACCGCAAGTGCGTCGGGCCTCTGTAATAATACTCTCAGCATCAATCTTGTCAAACATCACTGGATGAAATGGCAGTAAGTTAGGATGCGGACAAGTCATCACACCTTCTACATATACGCGATCTCCTTCTGGATGTTTGCTTTCCAGCAACTGTCGTACGGTTGAAGATCCTATGAAATCATCAGGATTCAGATATGATCCACCTGAAGCGTCTTCCAAAGATTTTATTGCTGCTTTGGTATCACCCTTTTGCATAGAGCGTCTAAACGCTACTTTCCAATCAATCTGAGCTTGTATACACTCTCTGCTTTTTCTAGTCGATTGTAGATAACGAGCTTCAGCTATAAGCTCACTCCAATTATCGGAATTCCACCTCTCGATACGCCTTTTCAAAGCCTGTCTTATCAAACTAACCTTCATGGACTTTTATCTTTGAAGAATGCATTGACTCACTATTGTGACTTTTTGCAGTGCACTACCATCATCCGTATCCAAGAGGCTTCCTTAATCAACTGCGTCAAGACATTGATGAATAACCTACTTTCATTGCACCTCGGTAAATTAAATTGATTCGGTTTCCATTTTGAAATTTCTTCATAAACTGATCCTAACACAAATTCGTTAGCATGCCCTCCCATACTGGGCATTGTGCCATTTATATTGTATAAAACTTCGGAACTCACGCTATTACTCTGAACAACCAATGTATTTTTATTGCAACAATTTGGGGCAGCGCAGTTAAAACATCGTTTATTACTCTTTGCACAGCGACAACCTTTGCAACGCGCTGCAGGACCGAACATGTACAGCATTTTACAACCACATCAGGCTTTCCCTTTGTCATTTTTCAACCTCAAATTAATTAAAAATAATTTTATTAATTCAAATATTAATTAATAATTGAATTAATAAAATTATTTTTAGCTAATTTTGTATTTGCTAAAATTGATAAATTAAGTCGTTAAATTTAGTAACGGACATTAAATAAAAATGGAATGAACATCAGTAAACAAGTTGATTAGTTAATTAATCAGTGAATGAGTTAATCGGTGGATACAATAAAAATGCTTAAGCTTTTGCCTATTCAGTTCGGAGTCGGGGTTACAAGCGGTCTGGAAGATGACGTTCACGAGGCCAAGGCTTTCGTACACGGAAGCATTAAAGACGAAAGCGCTTTAGTAAAGCTCAACTTTAGCAGCGCGTTTAATACCCTCAGCCGCGAAGCAATGTTTGCAGCGGTGGAAAGATACGTCTCGGAAATCGAAATTTTTTTATAACAGCTTATGACTGTGCTTCATGTCTGTCCTTTGCTTATCACATCTTCCAGTCGATCGTGGGTTTACAACAAGAGACCCATTGAGACTCCTACTCTTCTCAATTGTAGTCAATGATCTGGCGCATTTTTTGGACTCACCTTTTAATCTATGGTATCTGGACAATTGTTCGATAGGCGGTCCGGTACATACGCTACTGTTGGATATCGAAAAGATATTTTCCGCTGGATCATCACTTGGTTTGCTTCTGAATCGGGACAAATACGATATTATTGCGCTCAATCAAGATAAGGCTGAACATATTTTGGCTAGGCTACTAGATGCAAAGTAGCTGAATCAGCTTCAGCAACAGTCCTCGGTGCCACGATAGGCGAACTGGCTTGCATCGATGCGTCTATCAAAGCTACCATAACCAGCTCGATTTGTGCGGTGAGCGCATAACACAACTATCTCGCCATGACGAACTTTTTCGATTACGTCACTGTATGGCGCTGTCTAGGATCAATTACCTCATTCGGACATCCCCTTGTTTCCTCAGTAGTAACCTCGCCAACTGCGACTTAAAGGTTCGATCCATTTTGTCCAATGTGCTTAACCTTCGGCTCTCTGATGACAAGCGGTAACAAGCTTTACTTTATGAAAATTCGGGCGGATCGAAGATGTATCAAACGAACGATATAGCGGCGGCAGCCTTCGAGTTCTCTGTAATGTTCACCAACGCTCTTGTGACATCCATTATTCGGCCAAATCGTGCCGTTCTCACCGGCGAACTGAATTCACATTATGTTCTTATAATCTTTGATTTTTTAAAAGATAAAACGGTTTTTTTTCGCTTTTTTCAAAAAATATAGTTTTCTACACTTTCGCGCTAACGATTGCAATAATTGCAATGTTAAGCCTTAATATTGATCAAAATGCTACATTCTAAATTTTATATAAAAATTACATTATAAAATTACAATTATCTTGGGTGTATTTACTGTTTATAAAATACCGATAAAATGTTAGCCAAACTTCAATTACTTAAAAATTCCTTTAACTTTTAATTATTAATTTTATTTTAAAATTTTAAAATCACTTTTAATTAAAGTAAATTTTCCGCTTTGGCTCTTGTTAAGGAAAAAGATTGAAGTACGTTACCGGGTATTCACGTGCTACTTCATACCTCCTCCAAAACGTTAGCATCGCCATCCAACGAGGAAATGCTGTCAGCATTCTGGCGACGGCTCCAAAGGGCAAGAACATGGTAGGCTGGTGGTAGCAGCCAGCCCTCTTAAAAGAACGACTTTTCTTTACGAAGAAGACAAACGTTCTCTTGTATCTATCTTTTTTATTTTTTTGTATAAAATATTAATAATTATAAAAAAATAAATTAAAGTAAAAAACTACGGACTGAAAACTGACATCTACTTTAATTTGTCAAAATAATAACCAACTTGAAGAATAAAAACAAAAGTTTTTTATTACTTTTTTTAAGTTTTTTTTTAACTTAAATTTTAAGCTTTAAAAAACTTAAATATTAAATATAAAAACTTTGTATTTTATTAAAACAACGATTTATTACATTAAACAACGTTATGATGTAAAATAAACATTTAAGTAAACAACGTAAATTCAACTTACATTGAATTTATATCCTTGCACAGTTTTTGGAGGTGGATTGTCGGTATCATAATGTTTCTTGTTATATTGATTCCAATCATAACCCTAGAAGTAGTAAAAATGTAAAATACGAAGCAGACAATGTTCTTAGGATACATACCGTATGCACCTTATTAAAGAATCTTGGCTTTCTAGGCCTGTATTTATCAGACCACAAATATCGGAATTCAAGTGGTATTTCCTCAACTGCAACATTTTCAGAATCGTTATCGTCGCCCAGGCTTTCACGAACACATTTCTCATTGCATGTATCTTGACATGAGTTACGTATTGTCGCACTTACATTATCATCAACCTTTCCAGTTATTCCTTGTCGCGCTCTTTTCTCGAACGCGTCTTCAACATCAGGAATAACGTATCCTGTTCCGATAACCTGGGCACGCTTGAGAACAAGTTTTTCTGAAAGTTCATCCTCGTCCATCACGTACTGTCCAATATCAAGGGTGGATGGATCTATTAATGTTGGACTATATCTACCCGACTGTTTAGAATTAGAAGAATTATTGAAGCCAATTGGAAACAAGTTAGTAGAAACAAGTTTTTGCTTTGATCGTAGCTGATCGAGTTTCTTACGCAAAAATTCACGGTGTCTCAGCTGCAATCTAGCCTTGGCCATATATGCATGCAGTTTACTAAGCAACGATTCCCAATAACCAACATCGATATGTTCACCGCCAAGAAATACCTTAGCTTTAATACTGGTTTCAAGAGTCTGCAGTTCTGGATATGTTTTCGATTGGAAGATTTCTTCGACATCCTTAGCTACCACGCTATTAATGCCGTAATGGTCACTAGTAGCTGTCTTACAAGTTTGGTCATCGTCACCAAGCTTGTTGAGATAATCTTTCGTTATAATTGTAACGTCATGCCAATATCTTGAATGCTTACTGGAATCCAATCTCGTATATACATCAATATCAGCGAGAAGATCTTCAAGATCACGTTTATTTAAACCGCTGAAACATGTCTCTACGGGATGCATAGCCGCTGTACCGTCATCGTCGCATTTGAATTTGTTTTCACCTTCAATCTCGTCAATATACCGAGCCAGAAGGTCAATTGGCTTAGCCCGTCCATCTTGAATGCGGATTCTGGATCGAAGGCGTACTTGCTCAAGATGAAATGCATCTTCGTGATGCTCCCACTCCTTGTAATATTCTGCTTCCTTCTCTCTTTGAAGAAACTCCTACTAAAACGAACAATGTAGCGACTTTTAAGTTTTTGAAATCTGATAGTTTTATTATTTATTATTTTATTATTATTTTTTTATATTATTTTGAATTTTAGGTTATTTAAATTAATTTTTTTTAAATAATTTTTTAATAATACATTTACAGAATTGTCATATCTTCCTTTACAATTCTTGCCTACAAATTCTCTCATGGGCATCGAGACTTCGTTTTAGACAAACGGCATCTATTCCGACAAACGGAATCAATTATTATTAAAAAATAATTGATTAAATTATAATTAATTAAATTAGCTGTTATTTATTTAAAATAATTATTACTTATGATTTTATAAATAACTATGATTCGTTATTAACTTTTCGCTATAGCAATTGCGAATAATTAAAGGGGCTAAAATCATCTGCTAGATACAGACGCTAAAAATTTTCTCTTGATAATAAACGCCGTAAAATATGCACATGCAAGATATAAAATGATATCCTGCATCCATGGAAAATTTAAAGTCCTTGAAGAATGACGTAATTCTACAAGTGAAAATGTTTTTAAAAAGAATGATTTGAATTTTTAAATTTATCCTAAATCTATCAGAGTTTAGGTTGTAGTTTAGCAGCCTTTTAGGTTTGGAAAATAAGAATGTTTATTGACATTTCATGGTTTGCATGACTATCGTGATATCAATTGCCAAATACAAAGTTATAAATCGTATCTTACTAATAGACGCTCCAAAAAGTCCACATGCAGGAGTGTACTTATCCAAATACATATAATCACAATATGAATTTTTCTAAAGAGAGGAATTCACCACATTCCTAGATAAAAATGGTAAATTTTCATTTTATGATTAAATATCATGCTTAAAACCATTAAAAAATAAGTATAAAGTCACTAACGCGTTCTCGTTCACGTTCAGCCTTTTCTCGTTCTCGCTCTAAACGACGCTTTTTCAGCTTCTCCAATTCTAGCTAAAAATATAAAACGCATATTATTTTTGTAATTTGTTTTAACATATTTAAATTACAGATATTTTAAAAGTATTAAAATAGAGATCATAGAAGCCCTGCAGTGCGATAATAATTGAGGAACACAACAACATCAAATAATGAATTATCATAAAGATAACGAAATTGATCACAAAATCACAAAAGTTGTAAAAATAGAAAACTATTAGTAATCGATGTCATGACGTTTTTTAAAAAGTCATACCATGAACCTAGCGTCTGGTATAAATATTCTTCTTATTCAAGATTTATTATTCTAAAGTGATTAGTATTATAGATCGTGGATATGAGGAATATTAATATGCCGTTGAAAATAGGTCAAAACTGAAGTTATTCCTGGGTTCAAAAATCCAAGTTCTACTGATCACCTCAAAAATCTCAGGTGTGAATTTTAAAACGTTTTCTAGGTGTCCTCATATATACTTCAAGGATCAAATCCACTATTGAAAGCTGATGATCGAATGTCTATGCTGTTAGCAAAACTATAACAAGAAAACTTTTTTATACAGCCAAGTTAGCACATCTCAAACTCTGTTCTTCAACATCAAATGACGTCGCATAAATATCAAAAATCGTCGCATCAAGAAGCAATCGTAATAACTAAAGAAAAGTAACTAAATAATATTCCTAGTAGTTAAATATTTTTTTCAAATAAAATTGATTTTATTAAAATATTAAAGATAGATTTTAGGTGTTTTAGCAAGATTTCGACAAACCATTTCTATCAAACTACAAGGAAATATGCAGGAGCATATCTTCAATTATTTTACGCTTGTAATTTAAGAATATGAACAAACATTTAACTAACAATTACCCTCGCCTCCTTTGCCCTAGTCTCAGAAGTCCTTTTTTGATCTAGTAAAGTCGAGGTATCACTTTGTTGTTCAAGTTCATCCTTCTTATGCCATACGAATTTCTGCAAGAGATTATCATCGCCATATGGATTTTGTTGATTCGTAAAGCCAAGGTATTCCTCACCCCATCCAAGTGCAGCTTTCATCTTACGCTCCTTATATTCCTTTTTGGCTAGTCGACGGAGACGCTTTTCTTCTGGCGTTTCAAGTGACTTTATTAATTCTTTCTGGCGTTCCCTTTCTTCCTTGCTAGTAAACGACGAATACATTATCGTGACTGATTCTACTAATTGATTATCTGAAAACGGTTTTATAAAATAGGAAAAAATAATTTAAATTGATAAACTTACCCTAAATCAAGTACTGTTATATTTGAAACAAATAATCAATTTAAAATTCATTTCATGATCTTTAATTCAAAATTGTAATTTATTGAGCTTACAAAGTATGAAAAGAAACCAACAATTCTTAATTATAAATTTACTCATTTAAATATTAAAATTTATAAAAACGTAAATTTTACCAATTTTAAAATTAAATCAAATAATTAAATTAAATAATTAAATTAAATAATTAAATTAAATAATTAAATTAAATAATTAAATTAAATAATTAAATTAAATAATTAAATAAAATAAATAATTAAATTTCGATAATTAAATTAAATCAATAATTTTACCAGAGGAACGCTTAGAAGATTCGAATTTGTAAAACACAATAAACCAATATTGGATGCTTTTTATAAAGTTGCGTACTTATTTGCAAGATAAGAGGCCTCCTACATTAGTGGAAAAAAGTAAATTAAATCTGTTGCATTAATAATAGCACAGCTGGATAGGAAGAAGCAGCAATATAAAAGCTTAGAGATATTCCGTCATCAAACGATGCCATTACATCAAGAATAATTGCGCTGATCGATTAAGTCCTTACATGAGTGGTACATGAAATTAAAAGCAACATATTACGATTTAATTTACAACGGGACGATCACCGGATGTCGCCGTCATGAGTAATTTGCTTGTAATAATTCGTTATATGGAAGACGCCTCATTAGGATTGTTAAATGATTTCTTCAAAGAAATGAAATCAATTGGAATATAATTTATATCTGCACGGTCGACACGCCTTCAATGTTAGGAAACAAGTCAGATTTTGTGAGTCAAAAATTATATCCCCGGTATTGTTACAATTAATTGTGTTATTCATCGCAGGCACCTAAAATATTGCCGGACTCTTTTAACCTAGTGCAAGTTATGAATTTCATCAATGGAAGTGCTCCTCATCAAAAAATGTTTTAAGCATTTTGCGAGTAAGTATAAGCGGAATATAATGTATTGGTATTTCACATCGAAGAGCAGGGGCTTTTTCAAGGTCGTGTCTTTAATATGGTGATAAAATTGTTTAATAAAATTGCTGTGATTTCGAGGAATGCCGGTCGCAAAGCATCAGAAAAGCTTGAATTATTCGTAAAGTATGAAAATTTTTAATTCCTGCTGTGTTTTCCGGCTGTTAATTCTAGACACATCAACAATCTGAATTTGATATTACAAAAATCGAATGCCGATCGTATTCTATGTTTTAAGAAAGTTAAGGCTTTCATAAATAAGCTACCTCTGTGGGGTAACGAGTTGTTAATGGAAAGATCTCTGAGAAGATCTTTGAGAAACTTAGAAATGCAAATATTTCAAAGGTCTATATTTAAAATATAATGGAACATCCGTCAGAATTAGAAATTAAATTCGCACGGAATCTTGATGAAAAACCAAACATTTTTCCTTGATCGAACAGCACTCTTTTGCGAAAATTGACGAAGACGATGAATTAGCAGATAAGCTCATTGATTTCCCGTCAAACTCTATAGCCAAAAAATCTTGGAGACCAACGAATTACATGATATGGATGGGCTTTGACAGATTATTGCGTATCCAAGTCTATCAAGAGTAACGATGCAGCAATTGATGAATAAAAACATGAATAACGAGTTAATTAAAAGTGCCATTATCATTTTTTAATGTTTACTAGAATATTTTCGGTAACATTCAATCATTCTTGGACGAAGGTTTCGTTTTAAATAATTATGCTTTCGGCCTTTTTACATAATTATGTTTTCGGCCTTTTCGGTATCATAATATATTTTTGATATAGTAACTTCATTGTATTTTAAATACTTTACTTTCTGATGTTTTATTAATATTTTATTTATTCTGCACATTATTATATGCAGAATAAATAATATAATAATATTATATTATAATCATAATATAATATAATATTATTATAATATAATATATCTTGTTATAATCATATAATTTCACAAAACAGATTTCGACTTAATTTTTTTTAAAAAGGTTTTAAATAAAAATTTATTCTTATTATTAATTAATAAGAATTCATTAATTATTAATTCTTTAAATAAGAATTAAAATCGATACAATAGATGGATCACTTTTTGTTGACTCGATCCTTTTACGTGATAAAACCTAATAAAACCAAATAAAAACGTAAAAAAGGTGTTCTCGTATTACTTGTTATTTATAGCTGGTAATAAGAGAACATAAATATGTTTGAATCATCCAATAGATACAGTTGATGCAATACATAACGAAGTGGTTTTAAAAGTGGTTTGAAGAGTAGATATTCTTTAATAATTTTTGCAATATCTAATAATTTAACTTAATTGCCTCTGGACGCTAGTATCCTTGTGTCACGATATTAGCGTCCTGCTGTATCAAAAATAGGAATAATACCTGTGAGGATAATATCGTGCCACAGTCAGAAGAATATCTAATACTTACAAAGTATGTCACTTCTACAAAAAGAAAACGCTCTCGACCGCTTAACCATTTTTCTAAATCAAAACGAATTACATTCGAAGATGCTATTGTAATCAAATCTTATAAAGATGTTTTTTATTAATCTTATTGTGTTTTTTAAATTGAAACTTTTATATTTATTGCAAAAGTTGTGACTATTTGGGGATAAAACCTTTTCACTAATTTTCTTCGTTTTTATAAATTTATAAAACTGCAATGAAAGAAATTCATATTTTTAAGCTTCTCCGTCATATTTGTGTAGTTGAAATCGGAACAAAAGTTCGAACTGTGAAAGATGCAAAGATACAATCTATTGTAAATAAGTCAACAATTTGAAATACTTCTCTTTTTAAATTAATCGGTCTAAATAAAAGGCATCAAAATTCCAAAAAGTTTCGATCAAAAACTAAACAATGTTATGGGATCAAAAAAATCATTTACTTGAATATAAGCTATGAATTGCTTTATAGTACATGATATCACAAAAGCGTAAAAACATTACATATTCATATGTTATCAGGTATTACACTCGACACTTTTACAAATCCGGCCCGACTAGAGAAGTATTTAATGGCGTTTTCACTAGGAGCTTTATCAGTTGATTGATCAATGGCGGCGGCACTAACAATTTCTAAGCCCTGATAAGCAAAAACAAAAATGAAATACCAGCATATAAAAACGTTACTAATCAAAACATGCCTGTAAGGGAGTAAATGCAACGGTTGACGCTGTTCCTGAAATTTGTTTACGAGCGGTTGTGGTTTGTCCTCCATAAGAATGACGATCTCGTTGCAGTGTTTTCTATACATTCAAAAATTGAATTACATGATTATACATAAGTATTTTACTCTTAAAGGTAGGAATAATTCGCTCGTAAGAAAATCAATAGACATGTAAATTTATTAGAACAAACAACATCAGCATGAATTCAGTCATGTATGTATGACTCATTTAGCTGAGTCGAATTCAAATTATAAAAGTTTTCACTTAAAGCATGAATCAGTTAATCAAAAATGCAAAAGGCTGATCCATTTTTTGATCTATTTATACAAAACTGTTAAATTCATTTCGCAGGAATGAAAATTAAATTCCTTGGAAGGTATGTAGATCGTAATATGTTTTCTATATGACTATTACCATTGATAATATGACTATTACCATTTTGTAGAGAAAAGTCAACTCAATAATTTCGATCGATTAGTTCCAAATATACAATTTTGTAGTTATTTATGATCCCGAATAATGCCTTTTCTAAATTTGTAGGCGGTTTTCCAATTTCAAATTTTCTAAAATTTTAAATTATTTTTTAATTTCAAAAATTACTATATTGAACCAAACGATTAATTCAGTACTGATCGCTATTGGCATAAGAAAATCGATGTTGCATACAGTATTTACTAGGCACTTGAGCAATATCGAGTTAAATCGTGAACTTGCTCAAGCGAGGAGATGTAAATATGTTATCGAAGACATTAAAGACATTAAAATAATAAGACATTATTATAAGACATTAAAATTTAATTTGATATTAATTTTCAAATAGAACGTTTACGTTTGGTGAATA
Source organism: Pomphorhynchus laevis (assembly GCA_012934845.2). Taxonomy (NCBI): domain Eukaryota; kingdom Metazoa; phylum Acanthocephala; class Palaeacanthocephala; order Echinorhynchida; family Pomphorhynchidae; genus Pomphorhynchus; species Pomphorhynchus laevis. The sequence continues at coordinate 49,562 of WNNJ02000968.1, read as the reverse complement.
TAAGTATACGTTTAGTAGATAAGAGCCGAATTTACGAGGACTAATTTATTTTTATATTTCGGTAGCTGCCGCTAGCTAAAGAAAATGCACACTTGTTCATCAAATATTATATAGTCGAGACATCGCCGTTATGTTATTAATACATTCAGCTGATGACGTAAACGTTAAGAGGACTGTCGAATTCAGCGACTTAACCTTTTTGTCACCTATTTATACAAAAAATAGGAATTTAAAATAAATTAAATAATACTTTAAAATAAATTTAAAATATTATCATTTTTAAAATAAAAACGGTATTCTGGATATATCCACAGCAGCGTCTAAGAGATATATCCGGGTGTATTGACATACATGTGAATAACATGTTTGTGTTGACTGTCTGACAGTCCCCCTCTGCATCCAGCAGTAACCCGTCACTAATGAGACACAATATGTCGTAACAGCAATTATAGGTTGTTTGTTTCTTAAATTCTTTTTGCTCTTCACGTTATAAAATACATAATACTAAATTATACACCTAACCTATAGTATCAACAAATACTAATTTTCATATTTTTAAAACAGAATTAAAATCAAATTTTTAAGTTGCTTATTATACAAATATTTGTCTCAAAATAGTAAATAACCAAATGGTATAATATTAAAATTTACCTGTAATTTTTGAGAGATTCGAACTTTCGTTTTCGCATCAATCTGAGCACTGCGAACCCTTCCAGATCCGGATTTTCCAATTTGTCCTAAGGATAATCCAAGGTCCTCTTGATACGCATCTTGTTCAATCTAAAGCGCAAATAAAAAGTATATTCAATAATAGAAAATGATAATCACCTCTCCAAATGTCATTCTGTTAGCCTGCTTTCGTACTTCTGTTAATCCTAATCTTTCTTTCATTTTGCGAGCCCTAAAAATATAATTAAAATATACAATTGAACATAGTTTGTAGAGTATTTTATTAAAATATTTTTCTCTACAAACTGTTCAATTTAATAATGATCAAGAATCAATTTTTTTAATTGATTAAGTGAATTTAATATCTTTAGGAAGATATTGAATAAGGCCTAAAGAAGACTTAATGTTCTATAAATAAGCATAAATTAGAATATGCTAAAAGTCAATAAATTAGATGTTGAAATCGATAATTGTTTTAAGAATATAATAACTTTATACCTTCTTCCACCTCGTCGTTGTCCAATAGGGTCGATTGGAGGAATTAGCGGTTTTACCTGCTTAACAGGTGGAGGTTCTTCCAATTTTTCAATCTTCTGCAGAATTTGATTTCTGAATTGTTGTCCTCTCTATGTGTAAATTAGGTTGCATAAAAATATAAAAACGCAAAGATCCTACACTTCCGTCAGGATATGAATGACAAATGTCCACACGAGCAGCTAACGAACATTTGCAAGCCACCAATCTAGCGATTTTTGCCCTTAAATCCTAAGTTATATCAAACATAAACCTGAACAATTAAAAGGTTGACATAAGGACGGAAACTTGAATCTTACGGAGAATTTCATTATTAATGAACTGTAACATAAATGCATTTACGCAAGACGTTTAAAAAGTACTCACGTTTGAAAAGTTGTGAGAATTTACGCGAGACGTTTTAAATGAGTTGTGGGAAGCATTCACAGCTCATTTTAAAGGTCTTGCATAAAGACATTTAATTCGCAGTTTATATAATTATGAAATACTTCGTACGTTTCAAGTATGTATCAAATATCAATAAAATTTAGCAATTAATTGATCATAAATCGTAAAAATGGAAATGATGTGCTAACAATTTCCAAGATTTGTAAGTGATGATTTGTAAAACATCCGGTAAAATTATAATCATGCTGCATTCAGCGATTTGTATTTGATTTCTACATTTGTACATATCTTAATTTAAGTTCATAAGCCAAAAATGAGTAACTTAATATTGAATTGCTTTATCCTGTCGTAATTTATCCGAAAGAGTGAAAGTGTAAAATACACATGTTGTGTATGTTGCTAAAAACACCAAATTATTTGTCAAGCAATATAATTCAATAATAAAACATCATTTATTTTAAGACACGTGTTGATTAAATAATAAAACAACGTATGTTTTATTCTAAAATTCGTCGCTGACCGACGAATTTTAGAATAAATTATATATTTTTATCTAAACCATAAATCGTTCGGATTTCGGAAAAAATTAAAATAAAATATTTGATAGTGAAAGATCAGTGAAAGATTTATAAGACAAAATAATTATATTTATTTAAAATTTTTAAACATGTTTCTATAGTTCATGCATAAAATTTTTAACTTGATGATTTAAATTTGAAATTTTTTCTAATATTTTTCATTCTTCAGCATGCGTAGAAAGAATATTTTCTAAAATGATAAAATAAGCACAAATTCGTAAAATGCAAAGCTCATCAGAGACGAGCTTCTAGCAAAGCACCATTGAGTCAAATATGGGGGAGTTTATGGGAAGTGAAAACCAATTAAAGTTCGTTAGAGAAGAAAGTTTTTCCTTCCTCCCCTAAATGAGGAAGGAAAAATAATACTCGACGAATGTATTGATGAAACATTTGTTTGTAAATATTTTCAAAGATATGTAAATCTTGTTCTTACTCAGGTTATAAATTCGTAAATCTCGATTTTTAAGTGCAATCTAGACTAGTTTGATGGTTCAATCTGGGGTTTAGGTATAATATCAGTATGACAGCCTTGATTGTAAATATCTGACGGAGGATTTTAAAAACAATAAATAGTTTTTAAGATAACTAATAATATAATTATAATATTCGCAAGTTCTGCACCGGCATCTTTCGGTGTTGTCAAAATAAATTAACAATTAGTAAGCTTCTTGGAAATAATATACCCAAGACTCATAATAAAAGCTCATTATCATCAAAAACTGTAAGAAAATATTTAATTGAGGAAAAACCAAATCAATAAAATATTTTTCAAGGATCGAACAATTGTGATAATTATATATAATATATAATATTATAATATTATATATTATATATAATTATTGCAGGATAACAGTAAAGATGATAAAAAACATTTATGAAAATAAAATATTTGAACAAATAAATTGTACAAATAAAATATTTAAGCAAATATTATCTCGTTAACACAAAGATCTAAAGAATGAAACAAAATAAAATTTAAAAATTTAAAGTTTTACAAAATTTAAAATTTACGTTCCTAAAACTCTTACAACAGGAGAGTCTTTGACCAAATCTGATCTAGAAATGAATCCAGTAGAACTTGCAATACCAGAAGATGCGAAACTATTTGCAATTTTATTCTTATCTGGATTAGAGGCAGCAGTTGCACTTGCAAAATAAGTGAATCTGCTGGAAGTGAACATTCCGCCAGTTGCAAACTTCTTGCTCGATCCAAGTACAAGTAAATTACAAGCAGGCATCTTGCTTAGATTTGTAAGTCCACCAGCAACACCTAGTAAACAGCAAAGCAGATGCAAAAAAACCTCGACAAATTTTAAAGATAAAAATAAAATAGAGATAAAATATTAGAATTTATATTAGAAAAATAAATAAATTTTATATTAGATAAAATATAAAATTTTAAAATTTAGATAAATGTTATCAAAACAAAAATTTCCTTTCACCACAGCCGATTTTAAGTTTTGTGAATCACAATGCTTGAATAATATGATAATATTATAAATACTATATTAAGTAAGTAATATAGTATTAATATATTATAATCTTAAGTAATATTATATTACTTAAGATTACAGATAATATTAAATACCATCATAAAATTACCATGAAATGTAAAACGTTATATTTAATAAATTTATATTAAAGGTTCACGACTCATAGTTATATAATATCATTTCGTATTATTTATTATAAATAATAAATAATTATAAAATTTTATACAATTTATATTTATATAAGCAATAAGTTCATTATTAAAATTTAAATAAAAATCAATTTTAAAGAATAAACCACTTTTTCAATAATAAACCACTTTCTCATGTTTGCCAACAAAGATATACCATTATAATATTATCATGAGATGCTAAAAGTTATATTTAATATAATAATATTAAAGGTTCATAACTCATAGTTATATAATATCATTTCATATTATATGTAATATAAAGTAATATGATAGATCAGATAACTGAGTCTCGATATTTTATACAACATATAAATAAAAATAGAGATAAATATTAAATAATTATTTAAGAATTTATACAGTTTATATAAACATCAAGTCAAAATTTAAATTTTATCAGTCTGAATTATCGTTAGAACATATCGTTTTTTAAAAACGTAAAGATGTGAATTTTAAAAAAGAGAGAGGTATTTACTACATACGTTCTATTTATCGCAATATCAAAGTTAAGAATTTTTTAAAAATTTTATAAAAGACAATTAAAATACTGAAATTACTGAATTTACAAGGGAACGGGACTAAATGTTAGTTGACTGAATGTAATCTAAATTTATGTTTTTACATAAAACAATAACTATTTTCCAATGTATCGTTAATTAAACGACAAAATTAAGGTAATTTAGAGGTAATAAAAATAAAATTGAGATAAAATAATTTTATATTCTTGCAAAAGCACATGTGAATTAAAAAGCGAAAAAAATATTTTGATTTTTTACGGAACGGGACTAAATGTTAGTTGACAGTAAAGTAAATGATAGATATTAGGTATTTTATAGGTATAGAATGTCTAGGTAGTTTATATATAAATAAAAATAAAGATAAATAAGAAATAAGATTTTATACAATTTGTGTTATAAGAAATAGTAAAATTCATCAAACTTGATTGAAAATAAACAGAAAAATAATGTTGTATCAATAATCCATAGTTTCAGTATTTCTGACAGAAATACTGAAACTTAGCATAGTTTACATATAAAAAAGGTTGCATAGATTACATATAATATTAAAATATTACGACTGCGATATAGAGCTAAGATAATTATAAGACTAGTATATAATAATATTGAATTATTATAACTTTTAGCTTTTTACGAGAAAAACGTAGTATCGCCGCGAACAGGCAATTAAATTTTTGATCGTGAAAACACAATATAAAGCAAAACACGTTCTCATAAAATATAAATAAATTTATAGTTTTAATTTAAACGGTAGTGCCGATTACATGTATATGTAAACTAAGTATTCACGACACATAAAGTATTCAGATACTTATATTTTATATTTTATACTATATTATACTATATATATTTTAAACATTTTATTTATTTTATCTTTTATTTAGTATAAAATAGTTAATACTTAGAATAATAATAAATATATTTCATAGTAAATAGTTAATTTTCGTTAATCTTTATATTTATATTTTAATAATTTATTGAGCAATGTAACAAGAAAAATTCAATGATGTCTTAAGTCTATGTCTTATATTCATAAGTAAAAGAATATCGTGACAAATTTTAAAAGTTCATTATATAAAATGCACTTTTGATTTAAGGACATTAGTGATAAACTCACTGAGCCATAATTAAATAGGCATTATATCATTGTAAATTTTAATTTAAATAGTTCATCGCTCATGCATCCATTTATATGACAAACAAGCTTAATGGCATTCAATTAAATAATATGCAAATATTAAATTCTAAATATTAAAAAATAAAATTCAAATATTAAGAAAAGCGGAATATTTTGTATGTTAATAATTTCAGCGTATGTTTAAGCGTCAGATATTTTTTTAAATTTTATAAAAATATTTTAATAAATTAGCATTTACCGATAATTTTAGCGGCCACTGATGCTCCTAGAAGAGCAGTTAGGTTTGGAGCAATAAATGTCATCCTTGATTCAATAAATTTAAACATGTATTCCTGGTGATTGTTGAGCATAATGGCCTTCATTGCAAAAGAGATCAATAAAAAAACCGTGGAACGTTTTCTTACAGTTTGGTAAGCATCGTCAATAACTTGAAGTTGCTCCGTAGACAATTCTGTGCTAAAGTGTAAAAAACGAGAATCTCCAAATTTAACAAAGCGAATTATCTACCCTTGAGTCGCTGATGCAGATACACTGACCACCATAATCGTCGCCTGATTTAGAAAATTCAAGAGATCATCACAATTTTTTGCCTTGTCGACGTCATTGCCCAGAGTCTAGCATAGAAACAGTTTAACAAAAGCACTGGCATTTATTATATTAAGATAATAATTTATTTAAAGTAGAAAATGAGTACCAGCTGTACGCTTACAAGTCCACTAACTAAAAAAAACAGCAAAAGTCAAATAGATAAATTTCTTAGATTGCTTAAATGGAATCGGATTTGGCGTTTAAAGCACGGCATTGAGGTTAATTCGCGTTTATGAATGGGCAGATGATTCCACTATGGAGGAGCAGCCACCAGGAAGTAGCGAAGTCCAAAGGATGTAGAGTAGTTTGAGACATGTAAAAGAAGATAATTACAGGAACTCGAGGAGCAGTAAACATGACCAGAATTATCAAGAAAAGGAAGGTTGAGAAATGAAGGGGTATGAAAAGTTACAAGGCGAAAACAACGAGAAGACGAATTTGAACACGACAATAAATGGTAGGCCAATCAAGAGAAACAAGATAGTGGGATGTATGATCAAAACGACGAAGACGGAGGAGAACTCGAACGGCAGCGTTGATGATGCGTTGTAGGGGAATAAGAGTGCATTTAGGTGAGTTGGAAGATAGACTAAGACAATAATCGAGTCTAGAAAAAAACAGAGAAGATATGAGAGTCATACAAGAAGGGAAATTGATCAATCTACGAACTTAACGGAGGTTGCGGAGTATCAAGGTAGATGAGCGTACTTTATCTCTAACGAAAGGTTTAAGTGAAAGTCGGTTGTCGAAATGGAAGCCTAGGAAAACGAGATTATCAACGGTAGGAAGAATTGTAGAATTTAATGATACGGAGGGAGTTTCTAAGGCGAGGCGTCGAAGTAGGATCCACATAATTTTGGATTTATTTCTCTAACAAAAAGTTTAAGTATCTGCCTCACCAACCTACCACGACCAGTCGCCCTTGGAGAAATCTAAATATCCTTATTCTATGCTCTGCCTTACTCAAATCGTCTCTTTCCTCTCACATAATAAAATCCTCACTTTTACGATCTCGACTTTCTTTTCGATTCTGAACTCACATTCCTTCTCGATTTTCTGTCTCAAAGCGTCGACTCCGTCATGCTTTTCAAGTCAATCACCGCTTTCTCAAACGTGATATCCGCTAGCTCACTCCGTCTCTCCGTGATTCCTATCTTGATCTTCGCCAGTATAATCTCAACCTACTACGTACCAAATGCAATTCCTTATGGAAGCATAAAATCGTCACTTCATTCAACTATAAATCTCTCTGGTATACTTTTGACTCAATACTTTCTCACTCCTCTTCGTCTTGCAACACCAATCCCCATGATTATTCGTCATTTCTGCAGACCAAAGTATTCACGTTGCTCTCTCACACCCAGTATCCATTCAATCCCTCTCTTCTTCGCCTCTCTTTATTCTAACGGAACTCTTTCATCTTATCCCTATCTCAACTGCCGAAGTCTCATCTGCCTTATATCCTTGCCGAACAAAACCTCCCATGCGATCCCCGCCCTACCCCGATAATTAAATCCATATGCTCATGGATATCCCGTTTTCTCATTACCTTGTTTAAATGGTCTATCCGCTGTAGTATCTTCTCGTTAAACTGACAACCCGCCATCGTTCGTACCCTCGTTAAGAAACAATCGCTTGATCCCTCCCTTCCTTTTAGCTATCGCTCCAATATGTACCCTCCTTTCCAATCCGCTTTCCGCTCTAATCACTCCACCGAAATCGACTTCATTATAGATTCACAACGACCCACTCATTTCTCGAGACAAGGCTCTATATAGTATTATCATCTACATCTACCTATCCTCCGGCATCGACGTCGTTGACCACTCTATCTTTCATTCTCGTATTCGTTATAATTACGGCTTTTCTTCCTCCTCCGTAGCATGGTTTGTCTCATATCTATCCGATCGTTCCTTTCGCGTCTGTTCTAATTCATCACCTTTCCATGCCATCCCTATTTTCTGCGTTGTCTCACAAGGTTTAGTCCTAGATCCCCTGATTTTCTCTTTTCTGCTAGGCGATATCTTTATGTTTACCAAACCTTACTCCTATATTATCCCATAATATACAATCTCACTTTCTTAGAATTCCATTCCGATGATCACCTTTCCCTTAAACCCTTCGTCCACGACAAGGTCCAATCGTCTAACTTAATTATCCGTGGCTTCCGCCGTACCCGCTCCCTTATCGACTTCCGTTCTTGTATGTCTCTTTATTCATCGCTTCTCTTTTCTAAAATCGATTACTGCCTCTCTCCAAAATCCATCATCCTACCCCTACAACACATCATCAACTATGCCGTTCGAGTGATCCTACATCTCTGTCGCATCGACCACACATCCACATATCTTACCAAACTCACCTGGAGGACCATTCGCATCCAACTTAGCCTTATTTGCGTAACTTTTCGTCTCATCGCTGTCGACTCTCCATCATTCCTCAACCTCCCCTTCTTAGACGACAATTGCCCCACATATTAATCGCTGCGTTCGCCTTATTCCCTCTTACTAAACGTTCCCAATTAATCCAACAACCACGGTATCCAATCCGTCCTCGTCGCCGCCCCTCGCCTGGAATCAACTCCCTCTCAACGTCCGCCGCGCTCCATCCTTTATCACATTCCAATACCTCCTCTATTCCAGCCTCCTCGAAACATGACTTAGATTTTTTTGTATTCATGTAAGCGTGAGCCGGCACGCATTTGATACGTAAAAAAAATCATTTAAAAAAGGATTTACGCTTCACATATTAAAATCAATCGATTTAAATTAACGTTCGTTTGTTTTGCTTTATGTTGTTGAAAAACTGTAAATTTGTAATTTAGTTAACTTGTAGGTGAATTTGTATTTTCTTAATTCGAAATAAATAATTTAAATTGTATTTAAATTAAAATACAAATACATGCATTTGTATTTATTAATCTGAAATAAAAGATTAATTACGAGAAAAAAGTACGAAACGATGGCTCCATCTTTTAATAACTTTTATGAATATTATGATAGTTAAAATTAATTCTTTAATTTTAACTGAATTAATTAATAAAGAATTTACTACGAAAGAATAAAATTCACTTATATTTGCTTAACTTTCAAAATAAGCATATATTCGTAAATTATATATATATATATATATATATATATATATATATATATATATATATATATATATATATATATATATATATAATATATATGTATATATTTACGAATATTATAATATATTATTATATATTATTATAATATATTATGTATATATAATACATATACATTCGTAAATAATCGCCGAAATCAATTATATTTGTGAGGTAAAATGAAAAATTTATTAAGCACAAATGGTAAACGCAATGAACTGCTAAATTGAAATACATCATAAGCATGTATTTATCCCCTCTACTACGTTAGATCGAGGAATAGGAATCTGATAGCATAGCAGTTCCTACCGATGACCTATAATCCTAATTCTGATAAAACATCTGTTATTTATTTGTCAATTCATAAAAAATGACTTTTATTTTAAATTGTAATTTTTTATTTTAATTTGATGTAAGTTATATTTATAATATTATATATAAAATAACAGAATATCCACATATTCTTCGCTGTAAATTTCATTTATAACTATTTCTTTAATTTGAAATGAATGTTAAATGATTGAAAATGATTTCTATTTAAAATATCCACTAACGTTTATTGTGCTTTTTAAACATTTTCAATGTACTAATTTGGTATTAGACTTTTAAATTTCAATTTTTTATTTTAATTTGATATAAGTTATTTAAAAATTAGTAAAAATTAATAAAAATTATTTATAATTATTTAATTATTTATTATTTAATTGTTTAATTTTTATTTCTCTTTATTTTTAATTTATAAATAATAAAAAATACGTAGACTCAGTTATATAAATTGTAAACGCAAATTACCTAATATTAAAATTAAATTGCTGAGCTAACATTATTCATTTACTAATTTATAAATGTTTATAAATATTCTATCGTAAGAAATTATTTTTGTACACGATACTCATTATATAAACAGAAATGGTATTCTCTAAATTTAATAGGAATATATTTGATTTAATTTGATTATTAAAAAAATTCTTGTTAAAGTTTTACCGCATAGCTGCCTATTACGATAATCTAAAATTTTACAAATTAATTATTAATCAGTTGTTTCAATATTTAGTGGTTAAACTGTTTCTGCAATTTTTACCACTTCCGTAAGCATTGTCGTTTGCTCAATATAAAATAAAAGCATTTATTCTAACTTTTGGATTTTTTGCTTTGATAGAAAATAAGCTAGCCTTTGGTTAATGAATGCATTCATTTAAATTATATGATAATGTTAAAATTATTTAAATAATGTATTAAACAAATGTTTTCAATTGATAGATTGGATATCTTGCATGCTTTTAAATATTAAAATAATTAAAATTAAAATATAAAAAATATTAAATTTAAAAACTATTAAATATTTAAAACATTAAATATTAAAAATTGAATAGAAATTCGTTTAACATTTATATAAATCACAAAGTACATTTTCAAAGGAAATAAATGCTTATACATGATAGATTTTATAATCTACATTATGTGTCGTTTATATAGAGCACTTAATTTATAATTTGTTCAAAAATTAATTAAGGATGTTTAGATATCGTATAGATTAAATGTAGAACTTAATTGTTTAATCATTGCTATCTAATAAATGCCAGTTATATGCATATAAAATTATTAGTATCTTTATAAAGACAATATACACGAATAGAGAGAGGCAAAATGGAACTTACTTAAACCTATTTAAACTAAGCTATATATAAAAACTATAAAACGCTTAAGAGGCAAACCTTAGCTGTAAGTATGTACCCCAATGGGTCAAGGACAAGAGACTCCAGTTCAGGAAATCTAGTACGGTACAAATCGCATATGTATTTGTGAATAATTTCCATTTCCGTTGTAATTTCAGTCGTTAAGTTACTTGCTCTAACTACGAGTTTATAAACTGGGTGATGTTCGATCATTGCAACCAAATTAATAGAAGAACAATCGCTGTTTTCCTCGTTCTTAATGTCACTAATCAGCGTCTGAAGCTTGTCGGAATCCAATAACTTTGCAACATCTTTCAGAGGACGGGTGTGTTTTAAATCTTCACTTACGATATCACTAACTTTGTTATTAAGGGCATTCGACGTTTGATCAGACTCGTCAAGTTCCTCCAGATCAGCAAGCAATTCATCGGCTAGCGACATCTGCAATGTCGATTAATAATCGCAAAAATAGAATTAAGTGAATACTGAATATTGCATGAGGTATTTGATGTTAAATATTAAGAAATTTCAAATTAATTTGAAACCAAAACTTAAATTTTAGAATTAAATCTTAAAATTGCAGTATATTATGTGTATTTAAATATAATAATGAAATATTTTCCAATGCACATTTGTCACATACATCTTAAAATTACATTGATCATAACTAATTAACAAAAAATAGATCATAAGATATAATACCATGATCGAATATTCTATTAGTCAATAAAACATGTATTCGGATTATTATCCAACAATAATTTTTTTATAAAAATTATTGTTGAAATTTATTGAAAATTCGACTCTGATAGTTAAGTTCCTTTACAATGTGTTATAATGTATTATAAATAGACTGTTCACGCGTTGGTTCCTGTTATTAATTATCCGCATTCACGAAATGCAATCGAGACCAATTTGGCCATACTGTAAAATATTACAATATTATTATATACAATATAATTATATCATTCAATTAAAAATATGAGTACGAACAAGCGTGTCGGAGGAACAAAGGATTGTGAAAAACCAGTTTTCCAGTCAATTTTCTAGAAAAAACAATGAAAAAAGACATAATACAGGTAAATGCTGGTCTGAAATCGTCTGTTTCAAAGGTTAGTGAGTTTTCAATTGTTGCTAGGGATGTGGAAGTACTTCCCCCAATCCCAAAACTAAAAAATTTGATCATTATAAAGATCAAAAAGCCTATGGAAAGGCATTTACTGTTTAACTTCTTTCTACGGCCGTTTACATAGCAACTATCAAACATAGTCATTTTTAACTCGGTAAAACTATACGAAACTGAACTAAAGATTTCGTTTACGACTTCAGACCTCTTAAAGGGGTATGTTAAATACTTCATATCTTCCCTGTCGGAGTATGGGTCCATATACTCTAAACCCATACTTGCCACGCTAAAAGTATCTAACCTACCATGTCAAATAGAAGAGACTTATGTCGAATTGCTAAAAGAAACATAAAATATCAAACTACTGTTCAATAATGGGCAAGAGCGGACATCCAATACCAGTTGGATTTTGCTCCGCTTACCAAGAGCGAGCTGGATTGCTTGCTAATTCAGCTTGTAATCCCTTCATGGAATTTAATCTCAGATTTTCTATCATCGACAAAGAAGAGTTCACATATCCTCACTGCAGAAGGTGCCAGAAATAGGGGCACTGGGCCTCCAGCTGCAGTGAGCAATCGACATGTGGGGTGTGTGGCTCCCCCCCAGTGTCCGGATTTGTCGACAGGAGAAAAATGTGTATCCCCTCCATTATGCTCTAACTGTAGGGAGCCATCCTGAATGGGGCAGAAAATGCAGCCATTTTAAATTATATCGAAGTGGATTTAACAAGTCTGCTGCCCAACCGAAATCTGGTACCTTTGCAAATGCTGCCACTCGTACGAGGGACGATGATCTCATGCGGGCAATTGATATACGTATAGAAAGAATGTATAAGAAGATGGAAGTTTTAGTATCCTCTGTTGTTGCCACATACTGTACTAACCTTACTATTCCATCATCAACGGCAATTCCATCATCCAAAAAGAAGGGGTTTCAGCTCATCCCATCCCCCTATCAATATTGGCAATCACCTGAAGAGTAAGAAAATAAGGGGAAATGAAGATGCTGCCCATGGGCAAGTACCTGCCTTGGATGGTTCTAGTGACGGAAAAGGGGAACCTTCCCGTTCCTAGCTCCATCTAGGTAGGCAATCCCACATCCAACTAATCCATCACAATGCAGAGAAATCGTGAGCCTTTTTCACTGAATATCCTTCAGTGGAAGTGGGAAGTGTTTCTGCCCTTAGACTTCTATCCGGTAGAGATGCAGATGTTATAGTCTTTCAGGAGACGCGGTCTATCCGTCTCCCCCATGACATTACTCGATTTATCACAAAGCACATTTGTTCCCACTATACTCTATACTCCTGAAGTTACTTGGTGTAACTTCAGGAGTAAGGATCTATCTGTTACGGATATCATTAACTCCTGGAGTCCACTCACGGGCACCTCCAACTCCGTCGCTCCACTTTCTTCTCGTGTCCGTCAGCTTTTGACAGCTGATCAGAGAAGAGAGGTGGTTGTCACGGTGCTTTTAGCCTCCCGATCCGATGTAGCAGGCATCAATATTAGTAAGCGTGTTTTTATTCCTAAGAAAAAATCCTGCTCATGCCCTAAAGATCTGCGACTCATTTCGATTCAAAATGCCCTCGTGTCGATTTATGAAAAAGCGCTTGCGCGAAAAATCCTCGACCATTTAAGATCCCTCCAGGTTTTCATGGGTTTGTCAAAGGTCGCGCGGTCCATTCAGCAGTTGGTGAGGTGGAGCGGTGTTGTCGGGTCAATAGCCATCGTCTAGTTGTGGCTGTTTTTCTTGACTTTTCTGCTGCATTTGACCGCATCTCCATTCATTTTGTGATCTCTTTTCTTAGGTCCCTCGGGTTGCCTGCGATAATTGTGAACAGAGTGGAAATCCTGCTGTATACCAAGCGTTTTTACTATGAAGACGACCCAGGTGCGCGTCAGTTATACCCTATTACAGGTGTGCCTCAAGGTTCCCCACTTTATCCTATCTTATACCTTGCTGCCTCTATTAAATTATTCAAAATATTTAAACGCGAACAACGTCTAGTGGTGTACGCTGATGACACCACAGCCCTGTTCAGGACGCAGGTGTAAAGACGTAGTCTCTGACATCAGCCGTTTCTTTTCAAGATTAAAAGACCAGCTACCCCAATCCAATCTTATTTTAAACTCTGCAAAATCGCAGGTGGTAGTCTTTCATGACTCCCCTGCAGCAAAACAAAAACTTAAGAGACTAGTACTCTCTGCGCTCTCTTCCATATTTGCCTCTGAACCACTCTCCACCTTTACAAGTCGAGTAAAATACCTAAGGTTCACCGTTACGGTGAACTGGTCGGCGAAAGCTGACCTGGATAGATTCAAACGTATCCTGAAGAAAGCTAGATGGGCCCTGAAACGAGCTTAACATCGGTCATTAAAGGGAAACCTTAAGTGCGCATCTGGGTCACTAGGGCTATCTCGGGATTAGCCTTCTTTTCGAGAGGACGTCCCCCAGAGCAAAGGCTAAGGTTTCTTAAGCTCATCGTCTCTCCTTTACCCAGCATAGTCCGTCTCGATTGGATTCTTCGGGGTGAAAGACCCCGGGTGGTTCAGTCGAAGGGCGGCGTGTTGGATCTGTTGGTGGTCTCAGATCCCCATGGACCTGTGACCGTAAGAAGAAGATGTATCAAGAAGACTACCATGGCTGAATACAAAATGTTTTAGTTGTTATTGACTATTGACTGTTCTGTTTTGTATGTCTCATTCAACCTTTTGGATTTTTAAGAAAACCTTTATTATTAACAGTCCGACGGTATAAATCAAAATCGAGGTGTATTACAAGGCGATCCCATTAGTCCACTATTGTTTAGTATTTTCATCTCTGATTTGCCGCAAGCAATCTTGGTTAAGGGAACTCGCTGTTTACTCTATGCTGATGACTTAGTTGTATTTTCCATTAATTTAAAGGAGTACAAACATGTATGTACTATTTACGTACATACTGTTCCGATAATCTGATTAAAGTCAATTGTCAGAAAACTAAAATCATGAAGTTTCGCAAAGGGGGACGATTATGTCAATATGATCAGTTAATATATGGAAGTGAATCAATCGAATTTGTCACACAGTTTTGTTATTTGGGCATAACGCTAACATCACGTTGGACGTTTAGCGATCATATTGAGAACGTGTTTTGCAAAGTATTTAGTAGAATTCATTCGGTGCGCCTTCTGGGTTCATCAACTTTTGAAACAGCTAAACGTTACTTCGATATTCTATTCTCACCTATAATGAGTTACGGTATTCAATTGTTTTGGATAGACATGACAGTTAACAATTTTCGTCAGTTTGACCGCAGTTGTTGGGTGTTTTTAAAGAAGTATTTCGGACTTTCGATAAAAGTTTCCTCGACTATTTTAGCTTTCCTGACCGAACAAAACCCACTATCTAATTATTAATGCAACGGTTTGATTGACCATCTACCACTGAATGGAAGAAGTACATGTCTAGATGGACAGTGAAGCAAAGCTTAATTAATAAGGAGTACCAGCACACAGTAGCAATTCTTTATCCTTGCATTTGGCTGAACGGGATTAGTAAACAGAAAAGGGCTGTAATTATACGGGCATCTATGGATGGGCTACATCATCAGTATTGTTGAAATAGACTACCGTGCCACAATCGCGACTCCACATGCATTGGCCGCTTCTGTATTTCTTCGTGTAAGGATATCAATCATTAAAAGAAATGCATTCACCTCAGATCATTAACTCTATTGCAGCTAGAAAAACTATGATTTGATTTGAATTTCTGCTTGATCTAAATATTTATTCTCACTGCCAGTGGCAAAAGAGGTTTTATAATAAATTCTCTCAGATTATTATATATAAATGAATAAAAAGAGAACATCGGGTGCGTCTCTGGGGCATTTGGGCTATCTCGGGATTAGCCTTCTTTTCGAGAGGACGTCCCCCAGAGCAAAGGCTAAGGTTTCTTAAGCTCCTCGTCTCTCGTTTACCCAGCATAGTCCGTCTCGATTGGATTCTTCGGGGGGGGTGAAAGACCCCGGGTGGTTCAGTCGAAAGGCGGCGTGTTGGATCGGTTGGTGGGCTCAGATCCCAATGGACCTGTGGCCGTAAGAATAAGATGTATCCAGAAGACTACCATGGTTGAATACAAAATTTTTTGGTTGTTATTGACTATTAACTGTTCTGTTTTGTATGTCTCATTTAACCTTTTGAATTTTTAAGAAAACCTTTATTATATATAAATGAAGCCAAGTATAGCGAACGTGTTGCCAAGTTTGAAGACGCAAATTTTTACCCGTTCGTAATAGCGTGTAACGGTGCTATGGGAAATGAGGCTCAGCTAGTTCTAAATCGGATGGCGAAATTGGAAGCTGAAAAGTCTAAACGACCCTACAATCGTTGCATTGAAGATCTTAGAGTGGACATTGGTTTTCTAATGGCTAGGTCGGCTTCAGTCGCATTGCGAAATGCGAGGTCGAGTACTGGAAGGTTTGCAGGAATTGCAATGGGAAATTTTATTGGTGATACGATTGATGATCTGAAAATTCAAAATACACTGTCGTGCAAGGATGCTCAAATTTGATATCTTATTTTTTTATTCCAATTGTGACATAAAGAGAATATCTTTATATTCATATAAATGAATATAAAGATATATAGAGAACAAAAAATTTTAAGAACTTAAACACGCAAACAAAACTTTTAACAGTTTAAACACACAATCGTCCAGCTTCCAGATCGTCCAGCTTTCAGATCGTCCAGCTTTCAGATCGTCCAGCTTTCAGATCGTCCAGCTTTCAGATCGTCCAGCTTTCAGATCGTCCAGCTTTCAGATCGTCCAGCTTTCAGATCGTCCAGCTTTCAGATCGTCCAGCTTTCACATTACATTGAATTTCATATCAAATTACATTCCAGATTTCATTTCTAGACTTTAGTTCAGATCGCTTCGCTCGCGGAAAATCTTATTTGCCAAGATTAATATTATTACTATTTGAAAAGTGAATCCAATATCGGTTGAAGAGTTTACCTGTGTTACTTCTTACAATCTTATACACACAAAAATAATAAACATACAATAATTAGTTGTAATAAAATTAGTTGTAATGAAAATATTATTAATAATAATTAATAATTAATATAAAAAGTTTGTGAGATTAATATATGCAATTTCAGTTCTGCTCGCTTCAATCGCGGAAAATCGTGTCCACCAAGATTAATATTGATTAATATTATTAATATATCTTGATTACAAACTACTTAAAATCTTATACACAAAAATAATAAACATACAATAACATACCAAAAGACAACATGCCTAGAGGAAAGCCGGCAACAGAGCAAAAGTGCTGATCTTGCAACGGACAAGCGGCAAGATGCAAGGGGCGTCGCTGCTTTAAATCCGGAAATGCATGCCGCAATTGCGTGGCCCCTGAATGTTGCAATCGAGTAAGATCACAACGCGCAAGTCAAGCCACAATCAGTCAGTACTGGTCAAATGTAGATCAGCCGACGTTGGGTGAATATGAAGGTGATTGTTCAGAACCAGCAGATCCTTACATTTGTAAACTCGATCAGAATTTCAGAGAGATTATCACTTGGCGACCAAACTTATTCACGCTTCCATTTTGCACCGCAAGCAACGAGTTCATCGACTTACTTTGTGCGAAATACGAGACTGTTGCAAGGAAATTTGATGCTGAGGTATTTGCATTGAAGAAAGCGGCAATACTGTGTAAATGCATTTTACAAAGAATTCCTGCAAGAAATTTATCAGTTATTCGAAAAACTTTAGAACGAAGATTAAACATGTGGAAAAATGTCGAACTTGATGACCTCATATGTGAAGCTAGTGCATTGCAAAGCAAGGTAATTGCTAATTCACGGACCAGACCGGCACAAAAACAGTTGCAAAAACGTTTCATCAGTTTTGTTTAATCAGACAAATCGAAATCAGCAATAAATTGTCTGGATCAGCAATGCCTTAATCAAAGTCCAGTCTACTTACTTCTTGATGAGTTAAATGGACGCACCGTCGAAGATATATTAAGCGATCTCGTCCAGGCGCCGCCATTTTTTGAACGGGAAACGTTACTGCAGGCACCACTTGAGGACTGTGTGTATCACTATCCGGTTGAGTTCTCAAGTATAGACGCAAGAGAGATAGTTGTGGCTTCTCTGAGTACTCAAGGCAGTGCACGTCCTTCAGGAATTATCGCGCATGATTTCCAGCGTATGCTCAGCTATTTTAAGTCTCACTCTGCCGCTTTGGCTGAGAGTATTGCAATGTTAGCTCGACGGATAGCAACAGAGCAGATAGATTTCTCCGTGATTGAGGCATTAGTGGCAAGTCGTCTCGTGCCGTTAAACAAGAACCCTGGAATCCGACCTATATGGGTTGGAGAGATATTAAGGCGGGTAATCGGCAAAGCATTAATGAAAATTGTAAAACAACCTTTGCAAACCGTGGCGGGCACTCAACAACTATGCGCCGCCCAAAGATCCGGTTTAGAATACACAATTCATTCTGCAACCAGCGCATTTCAATCAGACGATAACTTCGGAATTTTGACGGTCGACGCCGTAAATGCTTTTGACAGAGCGAGTCGGCAAGTTGCATTAGCCAACATATCATTTGTTTGCTTAGCATTAGCTCAAGTCCAGCGAAATACTTATGCTGGCACCACCTTATGATGGCAACTGAAGAGGGTATCATTGATGCTAATGAAGGATTCACCTAGGGCGACCCGTTCGTTATGGCAGCTTTCGCCGTGTTATCCATCCCGTTAATACGGCGTATACAGGGAAACATCACACAAACGAAACAAAGATGGTATGCCGACAACGGAAAGTTCGTAGGACCTGTCGAAGAATTGAAGAAAGTATGGGACATAATTGTGGAAATCGGACCTCAATATGGCTATATAGTTAACCCAGAAAAATCCAAGCTGCTTACACATTCCAACAATATTGGCAAGTCAAAAATGCTATTCGACCATGAGAAGATCTCAATCACTTGTGAAGGTATCAGGATGCTTAGCACACCTGTAGGTACGTTGGCTTACGTTGAACAGGAGATCAAACAAAACGTACTTGGATGGTCTAACCAAGTAGATAAACTCAGCATGGTAGCGGATAGTGACGCTCACTCCACATATTTCGCATTCACCAGATCATTACATTGTCGTTGGACACACCTAACGATAACAACGAGATGTGATAGCGATTGGTTCACCACGCTGGCCGCATCGATCAATGATTTCGCTGGTAAAGTTTGCGACCACAGCTTGACGGAAGAGGATATGTCCATATTTGCTCTCCCTGTCCATATATGCGGACTTGGAATCAGACATTCTGTTGTTGTCTCACAACATAAGTATGAATCTTCAAAGCAATTGTGTAGCCCATTCGATACCACAGAATCGCTTTATATTCGCGAACAATTGCAATCGGACGCTGCGGGTCAAATAAAGTCGGTCAACTTAAACCGGCACAAACTAGCTCGCTTGGCACTTGAGATGGACAAACCGAACATAAGTCATCTCCTGGATTATGCTTCACTAAAAGGCACCAAATTGGCTAACATCCCGTCCACTTGATGATTACGGACTTCATCTGACTACAACGAAATTTCGTGACACAATGTTTGTAAGGTACGCTTGGACCCCATCTAAGATAACCAAAAAATGTATATACGGGGTGGAGTTGAATAATGTTCATGCATTGTCATGTAAAAGGGGCGGTTTATTGACGATAAGTAATAATGAGATCCGCGACTTTGTATCAAAAGTACTCACATACGTGTGTTCTGGGGTCGCCACTGAGCCAAATCTATCTGGTGTTCCTGATACAATACGTTTCGACAATGATGCGACAACTCGAAGACCAGACGCATGTCCTGATGTTGTGTGCAGTGGATAATATCGGTGGTAGGATGAGCGTACGTTTTTTGATGTATGCATTTTCAACGAAGGAGTTCCATCCTATATATCGCGATCGTCGGCTGCTTGCTTCGAGTATCATGAGCAACGAAAGCGAAGCAAGTACGAGGAAAGGATACGTGAGGTTGATCACAGTACCTTCTGCCCATTAGTGTTTGCGTCGACGGGTGGTGCAGGCAGAGCAGCAAACGCAACTCTACGTATGTTAGCGACAAAGATCAACGAAAAAGACAAGTCTGAATTTTTCAGCAAAATAACGTGGCTCCGTACGAAGATTGCAATTGCGCTCGCATGGTCGATATCACAATGTTTCCGAGCACCGCGTTCCAAACTCAATGCACAGGTACATTCGGTCATAGACATTGAGTTGCAAATCGCACAATGATCATTATTTTCTTTTGAACATATTGTGAATACGAAATATGTTGATTACCATTCGCGGTGGCTCGTTTGGCTGGATCTCAATGTAAAAAAAGTACAATGTCAGTAAAACAAAAAAAATGCAAATCAGGTTCGACTTCCTATGAAAGCGATACACTGTTCAGCGCACGCCGAAATTCTCGGATGTTCCGGCATTCAATTGCAGATGACGGGAGTCTGTTCCAACTGTTTATTACTCGATCTCTGATATCCTGATAGTGTCGATGGACTTTTCTACGATGTTTAAGCGTTAGTCGATGTCCACATAATTTCTCGGAGTTGCGTAGACAAAACATGAAGTTGAGGGGATGAGTGGGCGATAAAATTGCCTTCCATACCAGCATAAGATCAGCTTTTACCAAACTTTCACAAACCGTTGAAACACCTAGGATTTCTAACTTCTGGTCAAAAGGCAGGTCTTTGACAGTGGGAACAAGACTAGTAGCCGACCGGAGAATTGATTCGTAAGCCACAATGTTCTTGCACAGATGTGGATACGCTGCGGGAGATGCGTATAGCATTCGAGATTCGATGAGGGCCTTGTATATTATTCTGAAGCTACATGCCTCTAGTGATCCAAAAGATCGCTTAATGATGCCAATAGTACGACGGCAATTGGCCGAAACTTTATTTACGTGAGCGCTCATATCGAGCGTATTAAGCGTAGATACCCCTAAATCATCGATTTTATCTGTAGAATCAATCGACATGTTTCCAATTTTATAAGAGTAACGAATGTCTGGGGAGCCGATCCGCATATGTCTACATTTAGTCGCATTTATCATCAGCCCATTAGATATACACCATTTATTTATGGAATCCAGGTCTTTTTGAAGAGCGCTAACATCGGAATCATCAATGATTCGCCTCCAAACCTTAATATCATCTGCGTAGGTAACACATTCCGACGTCAAGTTGTTTGTAATATCATTTACATATATATTAAAGAGAGTCGGACTAATGGCCGATCCCTGCAGGACGCCTGTCGTCATCATTGAGTAACCAGAAAGATAATGGCTTATGCGTACTGCAAAGGAGCGGTTGCTTACGAATGATTGAATCCAGCGTAACAAAGAGCTTCGTACACCAATGTTAGATAATTTGTTTACTAGCAAATTGGGAATAACTCTATCGAATGCTTTCGATAAGTCTATAAATATCACATCTACTTTGGAACCACTCCTCGTCGAATCCACCCAGCTTGCTCTCGCTTTTACAAGGTTCGTTATCGTTGAGCGATTTGGCCTAAATCCATGCTGACTGGGGCTGAGGCGATTGTTAGCTTCAACGAAAGCGCTAAGGTGACGAAGAATCAATTTTTCTAATACCTTACAAGCTACAGATGTGAGACTGATGGGACGGTAGTTGGAAACCTGGGATTTATCCCCTTTCTTGAAAATTGGACGTACAATAGCCTTAGTCCAATCAGATGGTAGATAACCTGTGTTTAGTGAACTTCTAAAAATAGAAGATAAGGGAACGTATATTGCATGGGCCAATTCCTTTAAGAGTATTGGAGGTATATGGTCAGGAGGACCTGACGCGGCGCTGCGGGGTAATTTAAGTAGCTCGTGCAGTACCTCTTCATCGCTAAATTCAATGTTAGATATGACTACTCTAGGTAGAAGTACATTGTGTTTAGTTTGAATTATACCATCGGGGATCGACACTCTATCTTCTTTGATAGCGAAATAGTCCATAAAATGGGCAGCTACATCAGTTGGGGAGGTCAAGATTGACCCATTGTCGGCCACTAGGTATGAACAATCTGTCGAGTGTATAGGACGTGGAAGTATGCTTTTGAAAGCCACCCAAGGATTGTTATGAGTGGAGCGGCATATATTTGAGATGAAACTGCGTTTTTTCTGTTTTTTTTTTCAGAATAGAAACCGTATTCCTGCAATGACGGTAGTGTTCAAAAGAAAGTTCCCCTTTTTTGTACGCATGGAAACATCTATCACGGTGTTTGATTAGAGCAAGCAATTCCGCATCTAACCATTTAGGATGTAGTTTTCGTGTACGATTCTGACGTATCGGAGCAAAATAGTCGAGAACACAATTTAATGTGGTCTTAAAGTGATCCCAAGTTTCTTGAATGCCTGCTTTCGATGGGTCGGGCCAATACATACAGGAAATTATACTGCGCACGACATCATAGTCGATCTTAAAAGGATTCGACGTTTTAAACGTTTCAACATATGGTCCGAGTGCGTTAAATTCTATTGAGATGGTAGAGTGATCGCTTGATCCTAGCGGAATTAGCTAAATTAGCTAAATTATAGCTAAATATAAATAGCTAAATTAGCTAAATTATAGCTAAATTAGCTAAATTATATATATGCAAAAGAACACGTAAATCAAAAATCAAAAAATATTTTAATTTTTTACCAACATTAAGACTTAATGACAAATTACGAGTTTCTCAAACTTAAATCTACAGTAATGAGCAATACAGAACTGTTCAGAGGTCTTTAGATTCTATTTATCTGTATAGTTAGGAACTTTGAATAAGTTTAAAGGTAAACTATTATTATTCGATATTACTATTTATCTACTATTTATCGATATTATTCATTGAATTAATGTAAATGCTCCGCCGTGGCCAGTCCCAAGCTCGTTCTGAGAAAGGAGGAGGGTAGTATAAACAATACAAGTTTAACAATTGGACGGAACGAAAGGACTGAACGGACTGAATGCACGGACTAAATGAACATACTAAACAAACGGTCTAAACGAACGGTCTGAACGAACGGTCTGAACGAACGGTCTGAACGAACGGTCTGAACGAACGGTCTGAACGAACGGTCTGAACGAACGGTCTGAACGAACGGTCTGAACAAACGGACTGAACGAATGGACTAAACGAACGGACTAAACGAACAGACTGAACGAACGGACTGAACGAACAGTCTGAACCCACGAACTGAACGAACTAAAAGAACGAACTGAACGAACAATATTAACGAATGGACTGAACATACACACTAAATTCGTCTGCGAAATTATTATTAGTGATCTTGTAAGCGCGCCGTTGGCACGCATTTGCCACTCAAAATAAATTTATTTTATTATTAATACTCTTCTAATTCTTTTTAGAACTGTTCCAATTTTTTATATTTATTACTGCTTGAATTTTAAAATCCAACCACACGTTGCACAAACCGATTTGTTTGGTTTTGAACAGTCTCAATGCAAATGTTTTAAGACGTTATCATACTTTTAAGATTAAATTGATATTATTAAGACGACAGCGGCAAAAAAACTCGAAACTCGTACATGCTGGATAAAAATGCAAGATAGAGAATTAAAAAAGTTAAATAAATATAATTCTTTATATATAATTATAGTTAAAGTTTAGTTCTGTCCAACACTACTACATTTCGTAGGCTTTTTCATTTCGTAGGCTTTTTCAAACAGTAAACAGTAGGGGAAGAAGCGATTTGACTTCTTTATGAAGTGAATTTAATCTCTCTATTATTTAAATATAATTATAGCAACCGGTTTACTTATAATAAGCATATTGTTATTATGAAATATTAATAATTTTTAATAAATGATTTAGGAAAAATTAATATTTTTAATACAACAGTATACAATCTGAATATTGGTTATGTACTTTTGACATGATATAATTGTTATACAAACATATACACATGTCCAACTGGGAGTTTAAGTTCTAAAACTAATTTAGGCATCACAAGTTTGTCTTACAAATTCTGTCTATTCTATTGGCGTAGCTTGTTGTGATTTTTTTAAAAATACGCTCATTTGTTACCAATCGAGGTGTAAACATTACGATATGAAATTTCGTTACTCGATATAAAATAGCATTTCTAGATATTTCGACTTATTAATCTTCTCATTGTACTCAGTCGCTTGAATTGAGCTAATGGAAACAAGTGCATGTGAATGCATGTTAAATATTCTGTCTAGTAATAAAATTTCTCGTTTTTGTTATGGCAGCGAAATTTATATAATAATAAGATTTTATTAATAAAAAACATAAATGGGATAAATGAGTTCAGACAAACAGAAAATAAGTTCACTCTTCTACTTTATCTTCAGTCTGTAAGTCTTCTATTCCATTTACGGCATTAAATCCATAGGGATATGAGCCCCCAACCAATCCAACACGCCGTCTTCAGATTGAACCACCCGACGTCTTTCACCCCCCGAAGAGTCCAATCGGTGCGGACTATGCTGGGTAAACGCGAGACGAGGAGCTTAAGAAACGTTAGCCTTTGCTCTGGGGGACGTCCTCTCGTTTTTGAGAACGTCAAAAACGACGTTCTCGTTTTTGTTATGGCAGCGAAATCTTGTTTATGGCAAGACCGATTGTTTCCGTTATACACAACATTATAATACAATTAATTTTCAAATTAAAAATAGCATTAAACTGTTCGCCGATGTTAGCAACCATAGTAAACACTACTTATTTACTAGTGTAACATATCCTTTCTCATTTTTCTAAATACAATGCATGTACTTATGAAGTAAATTACTATGCAGAGGGAGATATTATTTCAGAGCTTGTATATTAATTCATGATTGCAGCTGACTTCGCCACTATACTTAATAATACGAATTTATTTAAAGTGGTAAATGCGTGCCAGCTGCACGCATACAAGTCCACTAACAAACAATTGAAAATGTCAAGCGGATATATTGTTTAAATGGGATCGGATTTGGCGTTTGAAGCATGGCAGGGAAGTTGATTGGCGTATATGAATGGGCAGATGATTCCACGATAGAGGAGCAGCCACCATGAAGGAGCGGAGTCCAAAGGAGGTAGAGGTGGAGGTTTTATATTTGATAGAAGAAATGGAGCCTAAGGCAAAATATGATTTCTTTGTTACCTTGTTTTGTATTCTATAATCGAGATTATCATATTAATAATTGATTGATTACAGGTTGTGCTGATTATTATTAGTAATACAAGTTATAGCCAAATGGCTGTTTCAACTGATCACATAGGAAAATATAAAAAAAGAAAAGAAAAAATAAGTAAATAGCGGTTACATAATATTGTACACATCCGGAATGCCATGATCGTTAATCCACTGACGCAGTTGAATTTTAAAGTAAGAGAAGTCCTTGGTACATGATATTTCTCCTGGCGACTTGTTCCAAGCGTTTGATGCTCGATGTGAGAGCCTAGCCAAACTCACTACTTTACCGTGGGGAAACTTAAATAGTTTCAACGGGTGGCCACGACGCGTCTGAGAACAAACTTTAACATAGCACGAGGGAAACACATCTATCCCATTCACCATTCGCCATAATGCAATAAGATCTAGGTCATATAGCCTCTGACCCAAAGATTGTATCTTTAGAAATTCAAGCCGCTAGCGATATGAATATGATCCATCCATACACATTCGAGAACCTCTACGAAGGATTGACTCGAGTCTATTGAACTCTCCATTAGTGTACCGAAAAACTGCTTGCACGCAGTACTCT
This sequence comes from Pomphorhynchus laevis, assembly GCA_012934845.2. Taxonomy (NCBI): domain Eukaryota; kingdom Metazoa; phylum Acanthocephala; class Palaeacanthocephala; order Echinorhynchida; family Pomphorhynchidae; genus Pomphorhynchus; species Pomphorhynchus laevis. The sequence goes on along the minus strand of WNNJ02000968.1, from coordinate 23,749 downwards.
ATATGCGGACGAACAAGAGCGCAGTAAAGCCGATTTAAAACACACGGATTAATACGATTAAATGCATTTTTGACGCAGTACATAGCTCGCAAAGCCTTGCTATATGCAAACTCTTTATTTGATCGAGATTTCAATGTCCTATGCACCATGACACCCAGATCTCTATACTCCATGAAGACATTAAGAATTGAAGTTCCTAGGATATCATCCTGATGATAGTTTAAAAATTCGTAAAAAAGACATTTTGCCGTACAAACAGTTTGAATTTCTCAGCTGCTAACTAATAACTTCTTACAATTAATATACACAAAAAGTTACAAACATCTTACAACGACAACCATCGACGACAACCATCGTTAATGAAAGGACGTAAGAAAACAACTAAGACCGACACCAACTATGGACAACTGCAAGTACAGTGCTCGATACACGACTGCAGCGTCTGGACAACAATCACCTGCGACAAGAATAAGGCTAAAGAAGACTTCGTATGTGGTTTTTGTGCCAACAAACTAATCTGCAACCTTTCCAATAAGCACATATCAACATCCAACACGTCAACTCAAACTACCCTGTCGTTTCTAATGTCCTTTCTCCACCCACCGACCCTGCCACCATATACACTTATCATTCCATGCCATCTTCACTCCCCGACACCCCACGTCCCGTCCTTCCCGTCTCGTTTCTCAATAACTTGCATCCATCAATCAAAATCACCTCCACCAACCTCCACTATCCTTCCACTCATAACCTTTCCTCACATCGCTTGCCACCCTCTTTATTATCATTATCCTCTATGTCTCCCGTCGTCAAACCAAATCCGTCCAAATCATCAACTGCCAGCTTTTATATCGTGATCTCACCTACTCACGTCAGTCGTCCTCCTTTACGGAAGCGCTTTGCTTCTCGCGATCGTTGCGTCATTGTCACTAATATCACGCCTTCCAACTCCTTATCTCCACAAGCACGTCTGGACCACGATGTTTCCGCCTTCAGATCCATCCTCTCGTCTATTGTTCCTGCGGATAAGCCATCCTTTTTCAAGGACATTTCTCTTGTCGCATTCATCAGTCTAAACAAATCTTCTCAATCTAATCCTCCCAGCCCCCTCTTCTAAAAATTGTTTTCAAGCATCGCTCTCACGCGTCTTCTGTCCTCTCTCAACGATTCAAACTCATGTCATCTTCAACCACTCGCATTTTCCCCGCTCGTGCCCCTTCTGAATTCGCTCAAATCTCTTCCGCCCGCATCAAAAAACGCCGTCGCGAGAAAAACGGCGAAACATCACTCTCCATCCGAAACATAGACGGAAATTTTCAAGTTGTCCACACCCGTCCAAAAATTCGATGGCGCTCCATCTCTCCTATGTGTCTTCTCCACTAGACTCTTTCACCACAGCACACGGTTTCCGCCTCGGTCTCCTCAACACTAGATCTATTCTCAATAAATCCGATCTTATCCTCAACCTATTCACCAAGCAATCCATCGATCTCTTCTGCCTCACCGAATCCTGGCACTCAGATTCCGAGGACCTTTCCATTCGCCGTCTCTTCTCTGCCGGTTGCTCCCTAGTCGAATCTGCCCGCACCCTCAGCTCATGCCATTCTAAATCCTCTAATAATGGCGGCATCGTCGCATTCGCGCGTCACCCAGCGTCTCTTCGCAAAATCAATCCCTTTTTCAGTCCTTGCTCTTTTGAATTGCTCACTTGTCGTTATTCTAACCCGATCACTCTAGATCTCGCCATTGTATACCGTCCTGGTTCATCAGCTCCTACAGCCTTATTTTTTACCGAACTCGCTGACCTCCTTTCTCATTGTTCTTTGTCCTCAATCCCTTCACTCGTTCTAGGCGACTTCAATATCCGCCTAGACCGCCCCTCTTCTACGGATTCCATCCGCTTCATCAACATTATATCCAACTACAATTACAAACTAATCTCCACTGCCCCCACACCTATACTTGGTGGGGCACTCGACATCATCGCTGTCCCCGATAATTTTGCGGCCTACACTTCACTGTCCATCTCTGATCCTGGTCTATCCGATCACTTTCTTATCACTCTTGATCTCACTCGCAACTACACCCCTCCTCACACACATACAATCCTACGTCGCCCTTGGAGAAATCTTGACCTCTCCCTTCTCCACTCTGCCTTACTCAAATCGTCTCAATCATTACCCACAATAACATATTCATCTCCTCACGATCTCGCCTTTCTTTTCGACTCTGAACTCACATCCACTCTCGATATTCTCTTGCCCTTCAAGTCTCACCCACACTGTCGCTTGCACCGTGCTCCATGGTTTGACATCCAATGCCTACTCTCAAAGCGTCAACTCAGCCATGCTTTTCGAGTCTATCACCGCTCTCTCAGACGTGATTTCTGCTCGATCACTCCGTATTTCCGTGATTCCTATCTTGCTCTTCGCCGGTCTCATCTCAACCTACTACGTACCAAATGCAACTCCTTCTGGCAGCATAAAATCATCACTTCATTCAACTCTAAGACTCTCTGGCATACTTTTAACTCAATCCTGGCTCGTTCCTGTTCGCCGTGCAACATCAATGCTAATGATTATTCGTCATTTATCCAGACTAAAGTATCCACGCTGCTCTCTCACACCCCGGTCTCCATCCTATCCCACTCTGCCCAGTCTACTCTCATCCTTCCGGAACTCTTTCATCTTCTCCCTGTCTCACCTACAGAAGTATCATATGTCCTCATGTCCTTGCCCAACAAAACCTCACCTGCCGATCCCCTGCCTACTCACATATTAAAATCTATATGCTCATCGATATCCCCATTTCTCACAACCTTGTTTAACTCGTCCATCCGCAGTCGTATCTTCCCTTCACACTGGAAATCCGCAATCGTTCGTCCCATCCTTAAGAAACAATCGCTCGACCCCTCCATTCCTTCTAGCTATCGCCCCATTTCACTACTCCCTACTCTTTCTAAGCTCTTAGAACGCCTCATCTTAATACATATCATCTCCCTCGATATCTCCTCCGCATTCGACATTGTCAACCACTCCGTCCTCCTTTCTCGCCTTCGTTATGATTACAGCTTTTCTTCCTCCTCCGTAGCATAGTTCGCCTCATATCTATCCGACCGTTCCTTTCGCGTCTGTTCTAATTCATCATCCTCCCCTCCCATCCCTATTTTTTGCGGGGTCCCACAAGGTTCAGTCCTAGGTCCCCTGCTTTTCTCTCTTCTGCTTGGCGATCTCTCTCTGTTTAATAATAATACAATAATTTATTTAACGTGGCAAATGCGTGCAAAATGCACGCTTACATGACCACTAACAAACAAAAAAAGAACATCAAAAGTCACAGGTAATTACTTAATTGTTGAAACAAAATTGGATTTGGCGTTTGAAGTACGGCATAGATGTTGATTGGCGGATATGAATAGGCAGTTGATTCCACAAGAGAGGAGCAGCCACAACGAAGGAGCGGAAGCCAAAAGAGGTAGAGTAGATTGGGACATGTAAAAGAAGGGAATTACGGGAACGCAGAGCACAATACACAGTACGAGAATTGTCGAGAAAAGGAAGGTTGAGAAATGAAGGGTTATGAGAAGTTATAAGGCGAAAAGCAATGATAAGAAGACGAATTTGAACACGACAATAAATGGTAGGCCAATCAAGAGAAACAAGATAGTGGGATGTATGATCAAAACGACGAAGACGAAGGATAACTCGGACGGCAGCGTTGATGATGCGTTGTAAAGGAAGAAGAGTGGATTTAGGTGAGTTGGAAAATAGACTAAGACAGTAATCAAGTCTTGAGAAAAGAAGAGAAGATATTAGAGTCATACAAGAAGGGAAATCGATCAATCTACGAACTTGACGGAGATTGCGGAGTATCAAGGTAGATGAGCGTACTTTATCTCTAACGAAAGGTTTAAGTGAAAATCGGTTGTCGAAATGGAAGCCTAGGAAAACGAGATTATTGACGGTAGGAAGAATTGTAGAATTTAATGATATGGAGGGAGTTTCTAAGGCGAGGCGTCGAAGTAGGATCCACGTAATTTTGGATTTATCAGGATTCAGAGAAAGGCGAAGGGAAGAAAGATGCTTGGAAATTGAGACAAGACAGTCGGAAGCAGAAACACTAAGATCATGAATACGATAAGCAGGTGCGTGAGCATAGATGAGAATGTCATCAGCATATTGCATAACATGGAAGTTAAATTTATGAGAAATCGAAGACAAGTCACCGAGAAGAAGAGAGAAAAGCATAGGGCCTAATACGGAGCCTTGTGGAACACCGGTCGGGATGGATGAAGGATGGGAGAGAGAAGAGTTAGAATAGACGCGAAATGTACGGTTTGATAGATATGAAGAAAACCATGATACAGTGGGTAAAGAGAAGCCATAATCATGACGAAGGCGATGTAGAAGAATCGAGTGATCGACGATGTCAAAAGCAGACGATAGATCAAGAGAAACTATGACACTACATAATTTATGATCGCGCGATATGAGTAAGTCATTTGTAAACTATTAGAGAGGCAATTTCAGTAGAGTGATTAGATCGAAAAGCAGCTTGGAAGGGAGGAAATAAGTTGGAGGAAAAGAGATATGTATTAACTTGCTTGAGAACGAGACGCTCAAGGAGTTTAGAGAGGGTTGGGAGAAGTGAGATTGGACGGTACGAAGATGGTAGTGAGGAGTCGAGATATTGCTTTTTGATGAGAGGACGAACAGTGGCACATTTCCAGACGGAAGGAAATGTACGGCTACGGATGGACGAGTTGAACAATGTGGTTAGGAAGGGTGAGATAGAGGAGCAGATCTTTTTAAGCAAGTGAGTTGGAATTGGGTCAGGAGGAGAGGTTTTATTCGGTAATGACAGCAGAACCGAAGAAACTTTATCCGACGAAACGGGAAGAAGGTGGAATAGTTATGGGAGAGAAGTATTTAAAGAGAAGAGTGGGTACAAGGGGGCTACGGGTAGTAGGGAAAGTAAATTAGATAGCTTAGTTTGTAGATAAGAAGAAAATTCATCAGGATTTATATTACAAGAAGTAGATGATCGTGAAAGAATTGAGTTTAAGATTTTCCAATGAGATTTAGAGTTGGAAGATGACTCGAGTTGATTTCGCCAAAAGATAGTACGTTTAGTACGTATAAGAATAAGATGTGAACGGCGTAGAGAAAAGTAGGAATCACGGAGATTTGGAGGGAGTGAGTTGGGAGAACGTTTAAGAAAGCGATTATACACACGAAAAGAGTGACGGAGTTGACGCTTAGAAAGACTACAGTCAGAATCGAACCAGGGAGCATGGCGCAAGCGCTGAGAGCGTCGGAGTCGACTAGGCAGAAGTTTATTGATGATAGACATAAGTTCAGAATCAAACAGAATGCAGAGATCATCGGGAGAGAGATAGTTAAGAGGAAGTGAAAAGAGTGAAGAATTGAGTAAAGCTGTGCAGAGAATAGGGATATCGAGAAGTTTCTAGGGTCGACTTGGTGTCGATATTGGTGGAGGCGGAGAAGGAGGATGGGGACGAGTAAGAGTAAGAGTGACAAGGAAATGATCGGACAAACCGGGATCAGTAATTGATAAGGAAGTATAGTCATTGAAGCAGATAGGGACAGCAATGATGTCGAGAGCACCGCCGAGAATATGAGTTGGGCTTGTTGAAAGTAATTTATAGTTAAAATCAGAAAAAAGATTAGTTAAAGTGATAGAGTCAGAGTCAGCCGGGCGATCAAGACGAATGTTAAAGTCACCGAGAACAAAAGAAGGAGTATAAGACAATGAACAGTGAGACATAAGATCTGCAAGGTCGTTAAAGAAGATACGTGAGGGGGCAACTGAACCTGGACGGTATACAATCACAAGTTCCAGAGGGAAAGGAGTTGATAATCTGCATATGAGTAATTCGAACGAGGTGTAACGGATGTTAACGTTAATTTTACGTAAAGACATTGGGTGACGAGCAATGGCAACTATACCGCCATGGTTAAAAGCAGTAGATGTATGAGAGGCAATTGGACGAGCTGATTCAACTAAAGAACAACCAGAGCGACATAGACGACGAATAGCAAGATCGTCGGAGTCACAATGCCAGGATTCGGTAATGCAGAGAATATCGATAGATAATTGATCGAAGATATCAAGGAGCATATCAGCTTTATGAAGAATGGAGCGGGTGTTGAAAATACTAAGACGAAAAGTATACTCAGGAGCGGGATCGACTAGCGAAGAAGACAAGGGGAGAGATGGGACGTCATCGAATGTTTGGCCTCGTGTGTACAACGTGAAAATTTCCGTTGATTTGACGTTCAAATAAGGATGACTCGTTTGTTTCACGTCGATGTTTCTCAATGCGAGCTAAATTGAGCTGGGCAATATCAGAAGGGGAGCGGTCAGGAAATATACGACTAGTAGACGAAGTGGTAAGAAGTTTAAAACGTTGGGAAAGTACCAAGGATGCATGTGAACTATGTCGGAAAACGATTTTTAGGAGTGGAGGACTGAGATGATTGGATTTAGTGGATTTGTTTAAACGGATCAAAGATACAGGAGCGATATTATTGAAGAGGGATGGATTATTATCAGAAAGAATGGTTGCTAGGATAGACCAGAAAGCAGATACATCATCATCCAGGAGACATTGAGGAGAAGCAGATTCGGAAACATTTAAATTAGATATGATAATGCATCGATCGCGCGAAGGAAAACGATTACGTAGTGGTGGACGAAAAGATTTGGTAGCATTTGAGGCAGAAGAACCAATAAACGTGGGAATGACAGGGGTGCTAAGTGAAGATTTAAGATAGTTTGGAGCATGTGTGACAGGAGTGGAGTGTTTAATCGGTTGATCGGAGATGTTACTGGAGATGATTTTGACGGAAGGATGTAAATTATTGATAGGTGATACGGTTGGAGCATGTGTGACAGAAGTGGATTGTTGAATAGGTTGAACGGAGATGTTACTGGAGATAATTTTGACAGAAGGATGTACATTATTGAGAAGTGATACGGTAGAGGTAGAGTAAGGAGTACGTGAAGAGAAGAAAGAAGTATGAGATGTATTTAGATGTGGGGATGAATAGGAAAAATGAGGTACGAGATGAAGGCCTTTACTGTTTGCATTGTTAGGAAGATGAAGATTAAGGGAAGTTTTATCCGTAGTTAAAGGAGGAGTGTGTGTGAGAGAAGTTTCAAGAACGGGTTTCATAGATGACGAAGGAGTTAGTAAGCAAACGGATGACGACGATAGATTGGAAGATATGTTGTCGTTTGTTGATGTTCCATGTATAACAGCGTTCTAAGTTGATTGAGAGATATCATTAATATCATTTATTGAGCACAACTCTGTTTCGTTAGCCTCCAGAACGTCTCCACCGTTTGAGTAGTCATGCTTCATTAGCTTACATACGAGGGCATCACAACAGAAGCAGCTGAGGATTTTCCGTCCTGAAACGTTGTCCTCGTCATTGAAAGGAATTGCAACGTGAGTCCAAACATTGCAGTTGTTGTCACATCCAATTTGCTTCTCGATGTAAGTTTCCTTGACGGACTTGAGTTGCTGGCCGACATTTTTAGTTAGCTTTCTCTTTGCCATAATAAAATGTTAATTAGTTAGTTATAATCAAGAATATTTAAACTCCGTTAGTCTGCAAGTCGTTAGTTGTAAGTAGCGAGCGGATGTCGTCGATGGTTGTCGATGGTTGTCGATAATTGTCAAGCGGATGGTTGTCGTCAGTTGTCGTCGAAGGTTGTCGTTGGTTCTCGTCGAAGATTGTAGTTTGATTGTTTTACAATCTTGGCGGACAAGATTTTCCGCGAGCGAAGTGAGCGGAACTGAAATCTGGAACTGAAATTGTATGTTTATTAGAAACCAAACTTTTTTAAGGTTTATTAAAGGAGTAAGGTTTATCAAACCTTACTCCTTTAACGTCATGCAATACGCCGATGACATCCTCATCTATGCTCATGCACCCGCACATCGCATACACGATATCGGCATTTCTGCTTCAAACTGTCTTTCTTCTATCTACAAACGTCTCTCCAATCTCCATCTCGTTCTAAACCCTGAAAAGTCCAAAATAATGTGGATCCTCCCCCGTAAACCAAACATATATCCTCCCACTGTATATTTTGCCTCATCGATCATCCCCATAGTCCACAATCTCACTTTCTTAGGCTTCCATTTCGATGATCACCTTTCCCTTAAACCCTTCGTCCGTGACAATGTCCGCTCATCTAACTTAATTCTCCGTGACATCCGCCGTATCCGCCCCCTTATCGACTTCCGTTCTTGTATGTCTCTTCTTTCATCGCTTCTTTTCCCTAAAATCGATTACTGCCTTAGCCTTTTCGCCAATTCTCCAAAATCCATCATCCTACCCCTACAACGAATAATCAACTCCGCTGTTCGAGTGCTCTTTCGTCTCCGTCGCTTCGACCACACATCCACATATTTTGCCAAACTCTCCTGGCCCACTATCCACATCCGCATCAAGCTCCGCCTTCTCGTAACTTTTCGTCTCATCGCTGTCGGCTCCCCATCGTTCATCAACCTTCCTATCTTAAACGATACTCACCCTACCTCGCTATCGCTTCGTTCCTGTCATACCCTCTTACTCCACGTTCCTAATTACTCCAACAACTACGGTCTCCGATCCTTCCTCGTCGCCGCCTCACTCGCCTGGAATCAACTTTCTCTCGACGTCCGCCGCGCCCTCTCCTTTATCACGTTCAAGCACATCCTCCGTTCACACCTTCTCGACACCTGATTAACATTTTTGTTTTGTTGTGGTAATGTCAGCGTGCGCTGGCGCGCATTTACCACGTTAAAATAAATCCTTTTTTTTAAACAAAAACAGAAAGTTCATATTTATTAAGCTTTTGGTAATCGTCTGTTACCATCATTAGAAAATCTAGAATAAAATAAACATAAAACGTTAAATATAATGACAATATGTAGTAGTAATTAGTGAAATTATTTTGGAACTCAAGGCACCTTAAGTGCTCTAACGAATCCATCGTCCTTCACATTAAGCTTAGGAGTCATTTCTTTTGTTGATAGAGATTCCAACAGCTGTAGATCTTCTTTACGTGTGTTTTGGAAAATGACGCTTGTGCTGTTGAAAATTTCTTGAAATGTAGGTACTCTTTTGTGTACATCTTCAAAGTGTTTTCGGATCGCACCATTTTATGTATGCTGGCGAATCAGCTCTAGCAAGAGTTGAGTTGTGTAGCCTATATATGTGTTCCCGGCCTTATATCCGGTTCAGAGCAATTGAATTGAAAGGACGAAATCTGCAAAGTTGTTTATCAATTCAATTGCTCTAAACACGGATGTAAGGCTGGGAACACATATATAGGCTCACAACTCAACTTTTGCGAGCCCGATATAAGAGATTGTTCTTCTTGATTGGTTTTAAACAAAGAACATTTATAATCTCGAAAACCGATTGTAAAAATCACGAAGATATGAAAAACATGAACTCGCCGCTGCGGCGAGTTGATGCACACCGTATACAACATAGCAATATATCGTCTTAAACATATCCTCATTTTTAAGTCGTTTTATCTCCGTTTTATTAGCGTAATCAACAGCTTTGCAGAACGACTAATATCTTCCACATTGTAGCAGATATTTCTACTTTCGTAAGAATTGAACACAGTCATTTTAAAATTTTCGCAAGCAAAATGAGTCACAAGATGCAATAATTATTGTTTAGGAAGACAATAACAACAATTTAAACGTATTAAGTTCTATAAGTGAACAGTTTAATAATTGATTTGGTGTATATTTTAAGTCACGCGCACCATTTTATTTTGTTGCACATTAAAGATGCAAAGTTGCACTTTAGGCATTTCAAAATGCATTATAATAAAAACGCCGATATGCGAAGAACTAAATGATCTAAAGTTAAAGATTATCATAGCACATGCACGTCATTCGTAAAATTACAACAAAATTGAGTAAATGAACTTAAAGCTTCTATGTCATTTTATCTACAAGGACCATCGCATGAATCAAGAAATGTTGTTCCTTATAGAGACATTTCGGCGTTTTGCATTTTTTATGAACACTATTTTTTATGACTTTCATTGTTTTAACGGGTGTCCGGAAAATGCATTAAGTGAAAACTAGCTAAAACCGAACATATCATGCGGTTAGGGAGACCACTTGTTCATGTTTGTACACTACACGTTGCATGTATTCATTTTGGTTAAGTTGTTCGTGATTTTTATTTTTATGCAGTCAATAATGAAATTCAGCATAGCCACAAAACAAAGAATATGATTTATCTGGTCGAGAACATCATTGCTTTGGTTCATCGCCCATGAATATATTGAGTTGTACTTTTTGATACCACTGTACGCTACTTTAATCAGGCAACGTCATTTCAAATTAAATCAACGTTCGTAGGGTAATACATTAAACTTAAAACCTACTTATTTTTTAGTAATTACTATTATCGAAATAGTAATCTATAATTCGCTTCCTAATTTTAAGTTTATTTAATTGTGCAGTCATTATTATTACTTCTATATATTTTAATTTTAATCTATTTTATTTTCGTGAATAGACTGAACAGCCATATAGACTTTGTCTTATATATGATAAATCAGCGATGATAATAGAAGGTACAACCTTCAATTTGAAAACCTGCCTATTATTCAAATTATTATCAAACTAGTCATCTATGATTTGTTTCCTAATTTTAAGTTGATATACCTGTGCAGTCACTTTTTTACCACTAAACTTTTGATGACTATTTTATTCTGCATGCTACTTTAATTAGAATTAATTAAAATTAATTATTATATTATTAACTTGTTTATTATTTATCGCTGTTTTAATCCTATCTATAAGCCATCAGTATTCAATTGAATTGTTAATAAAAGAAGACGAGTCGAGTGATCGTCAGCCAACATTTAAAGGACCGAAATGTGAAACGTAGAGGTATTGTATCAGCAGCTGATGGGCTTCACCAATACTGAAATGTAGCGTACAGATGTTGGCTTATAGATAGGATTAAAGTAGCGTGCAGAATAAAATAGTCATTAAAATTTCAATTGTAACAATGACTGCACAGGCATATCAACCTAAAATTTAAATTTAAAAAGATATATCCGTAGCTGATTAGGTTAACCAATACTATAATAATAAAGACTTTATTAATAACAAACAAAAGCAAGAAGCAAATGTCATAAGTGTGCCATAAGTGTCATAACAGTATGTCTGTCAAAAGAGCAGTCAGTCCAAAAATATCATTTCTTAGTCGTCCTCTTCTTATTATGGCCTCAAATCCAAGGGGATCTGAGCCCCCAACCGATCCAACACGCCGCTTTTCGATTGAACCACCCGGGGTCTTTCACCCCATGAAGAATCCAATCGGTGCGGACTATGCTGGGAAAACGAGAGACGAGGAGCTTCAGGAACCTTAGTCTTTGCTCTGGGGGACATCCTCTTGAAAAGAAGACTAATCTCGTGATAGCCCAGGTACCCCAAAGGCGTACCTGGGTTTTCCCATTCAACGACAGATGCTGGGCCCGTTTCAGAGCCCACCTAGCTCTATTCAAGATACGTTTGAGTCTATCCAGGTCATCTTTCGCCGACCAGATCACCGAAACGGTGAACCCCAGGTATTTTACTCGACTTGTGTAGGTAGTGAGTGGTTTCGAGGCAAAAATGGAGGAGACTGCCAGTCTCTTAAGTTTTTTCTTCGTCGCAGGGGAGCCATGAAAAACTACCACCTGCGATTTTGCGGAGTTTAAAATAAGATTGGATTGGGGTAGCTGGTCTTTTTATCTTGGAAACAAACGGCTGATGTCAGATACTACGTCTTTACACCTGCTTACAGTGACCAGGGCTGTGGTGTCATCAGCGTACACCACTAGACGTTGTTCATGTTTAAATATTTTAAATAGAATAATTGAGGCAGCAAGATTTAAGATGGGAGAGAGGTGAGCCTTGAGGTACACCCGTAATAGGGTAGAACTGACGCGCATCAGGGTCGTCATCATAATAAAATTGCTTGGTGTACAGCAGTATCTCCACGATGTTCACAATTCTCGCAGGCAACCTGATGGTCCGGAGAGAAGAGATAACAAAAGGAATGGATATGCGGTCAAATGCAGCAGAAAAATCAAGGAAAACAGCCACAGCAAGCTGATGACTGTACTCCTGACAAAATTGCTTAACCTCACCAACTGCTGAATGGACCGAGCGATCTTTGACGAAACCATGGAAACCAGGTGGGATTAAATTTCACCTAATCAGATGATCGCGGTTTCTACGCGCTATCGCTTTTTCGTAGATCGAGACAAGGGAGTTTTGGATCGAGATGGGCCACAGGTCTTTAGAGAAGAGGCCGAAGACTTTTTTGGAATAAAAACTCTTTTGCTTATATTGATGCCGGTCACATCGGATGGGGAGGCTTATATCATTGTGACGGCCACCTCACTTCTTTGATCGGCTGTCAAAAGCTGACAGACACGAGAAGAGAGTGGAGCAACGGATTTAGAGGTGCCCGAAAGAGGCCCTCAGGCGTTGAGAATATCTGAGACAGTTAGGTTTCTACTCCTGAAGTCTGCCCAAGGCGGGATTGGTTGCGGAAATTGATTTGCTCCATAGTTGTGCAGGACAAGTGACTACTCTAAAACTTTATCAAGGCCTATACTACCGATCCAACCCAAAGCCCTATCTCTCCAACAAACAAACTTCTCTTTCTTGAATATCGTCCAAAAGGAAGACTGGGAAGTGTTAAGACGAGCAATGCTGGCCCTATCCCTACTCAGCTGGTACCAATATCTGGTGCGTCAGTATTCATTCGAGAGGGTCTGCCTGGCGGAGGAAGAGAGATTAGGGAGGTTCAGCAGTTTAGCTAGGACCTTGAGTTTTGTCGGAGTTGGATCGAAAATGCGACCTTTATAGGTTGTCGAAAGCAACGCTGTAACTTGCGACACCAAGCTACAAGTACTCTATACTTGACTGTACAGAGTACTTGACTGGCAAAATACTATTTTTGTGAAAATGAAATCGAAAATGTAGACCATATGAAGAAAATTGAGGTCTGGATTCCCAATGACTTGTCCACTAAATGTAAAGCCTTGTCTAAGGCCTTGTATTATAGTAGGTATTATCTTACTTGCTAAGGCCTTGTCTTATGGTAGGTTTCATTAGTCGTACATTTGATTTTCTTAATCCACGATCATTTCGGATTCTTGCTAACGCATTTATTTTGAGCCATCTGCTATATGCTTCTCAATGCGTCTGTCTGAGAACTATACAGGAGTCAGCAAAATTGGAAAGTGTGCTTCGTCAGACAACAAAGCTTGTTTACCCAATAAGAAATTTCTCTTACGAACAAAGATTTAATGCACTGGGCATGAATAGTGTTAGCACTCTCCGTGAGTTACGCGGCATGTGTCTAACATGGATGATTCTTCGCAACCCATGGCACGTACTACAGGGCTAATGGATGTTAGATCAGGTCAATGGCTACGCGGTCATTCATAGTCCTCAATCTACAAAGGATTGTACGCTCAAAAACTGTCCAGTTTAAAAGGTTATCCGCAAATGGGTCATTAATAATAATTTTTTTGAATATTTATTTTTTATTTTTCGTAGTTTGCTCTATTTAAGTCCATGCCGGTATGCCCGGAACGCTACAGCAGCTTGCTTCGCCATGCAAAAAGACATTTGTTCCAGTGTCTCTCTAATTAGTTCGCAGTCATGTATCCTTCTATCTGACGAGATCTTCTTTGCAACCAATTTCATTAAGGAATTGAAGACTTTTCCGACCCCTCCTCTAGTCGAAACTATTAAGGGGAGAAAAGTGCCGTTTTCTATTTCTTCAACTCGTTCGCGATACTTTGTTGATTTGTGCTCCTTATGATATGCGAATTCAGAAGCTTGGCCGAACGAATAAGTGGGAGCAAAAATGTTATAATAATATAATAATAAGGGTTTTATTAAAAAATACAAACAGTTAAATAAGACAACAAAACAACAAAACAGTCAAACGTCAAATCATCAACAGATACAAAAACATCGAATTATCAAACCGTCTTCTTTTGATCTTCTCGCGGCCTCAATTCCAGGGGGATCTGAGACCCGAACCGATCCAACACGTCGCCCTTCGACTAATAATATAATAATGTTAATACAATAATAGAATTTTTCATTCACTGTTTGTGCTTGAAAAGCACAAACAGTTGAAATCTACCAAATAAATTGTGAAACAGATATTCGTGCCTATAATTTTATTTTCACCAAAAATTAAGCACGTTTAGTTCAACATGAATTCAATTCTTAACGATATTTTAATATTCATTTAACAGTAAATACTCTCCGCATACCGAAGAGTTTGATAAAAATAGTGGAAACACCTTAAATTTTGATATTTTTGAGTTATAAAAAACTTTATTATTTTATTTGGCATTATTTTAGTAATGTCAAATTTTAGTAAATTCCACTATTTTTAAATAACTTCACTGGGGTGCAATGAAGTTTCTGATACACGCCCAATAATTTCTTTTATCGTACTGATGTGGTTTTAGTTTTGTAAAATTAAATTAAACAAATTATATACTTTTATTATTTATTAAATTACAAAATATTTATCTCTTAATGTTGTAATATTAAAATATTGTTTTTATTCTTTAACTGTAAAAATGTAATAAAACGTTTCAGCAAAATATGTGTAGTTCAAACAACACTCGATATTAGTTTTATGAATGAATATTGTAAAATGCATATTAAGGTTATCTTATTTAAAGTATTTTTTAAAAGTTGTTATTGTTTTGATTTCTTACAAAATAAATATAATTTTTCTTCAAATCATTTGAGCATTGATTTCTTAAAAAAATAAAATGACAAAGTCCTTGTCATTTAATATATGACATTTATATAGTCCTTGTATTAATATATAATTGCGATATAAACAAAACGTATTGCGTCTAAGTTAATATCATTATCAAAAAATATAGTATCGATTTCAGGACTATTATATTAATATATTAATATCATAATTAATTATAATATTAAATATTAATATTAAAAATTAAATTAAAATTAAAATTTAAATAAATATTTAATAAAATTTTATTAATTTTATTAATAATTATTATTCCGGTTGTGGCACGACATTATATTCACATGAATTGTTTACATTCTTAATACAGTAGGACGCTACTAATCAGCCTGGGTGAGTATCATCAGATGCTTACCAGACTTACATTTCACGTTTCGGGCTTTATTATCTACTTACTCCTACACTGGTGCTGATAGGATTCGAACTTATGACGTCTGTATCGCGATTCAATGTTACATCTATTAAGCTGGATGATCCAGTGGTCACACAACTAGGGTAGGTTTCTAATAGATCGTTAGAATACGATCCCCTACCAAGCTGGCTACTAAGCTGGCTACACAACTGAAGCAGCCAGCTTAGTGGATATAACGTTAAATCGCGATATATACGTCCTAAGTTCGAATCAGATTAGCACCAGTGTACGGAGTAAGCCGATAATAAAGCTCGAAACGTGAAATGTAAGTCTAGGTCAGCGTCTGATGAGACTCACCCAGGCTGATTAGTAGCGTCCTGCTGTATCAAGAATAGGAAAAATACTTGAGGATAACATTGTGCCACAACAAGAAGAATTTAAGCTCAGATGCAATCAAGTTAAATTAATATTAACTTTTAATAAATGTAATATTTAATTGTGATTTGTATGGTTTTATTTTATAGGTCTATTAGTGGAACCCTAATATTCTTAAATTATTATTCAAGAATAAAATATTTAATATTAATAATTAGTTATAATAAAAACTATTATTAATATTTCTTATAATAATGTATTAATATGATTTTGATTTTATTGCAACGGTTTAATTCAGATACAAATAGCATTTTAATATTTATAATTCAAGACTATTAATTTGTAGTTGTTTGTTCAACATTATAGGGTATGCAATTAATCAAAACTTCGTTTTCGATTCCGCTCTTAATCTCTCTCTATTTCGCCCCTTAAACCTTAATTACGTCATTTTTTCATTTGATTTACCTTTTTTACACTTTCTCTTCATTAACTCGTTGGAATTGAAAAATATAATTTGTTTTCGGTTTAAATTGAACATTAAGCGGATAAAGTGTGTTAAATAAAGTAATTTAAAATGTAAACAGATTTAAAATGTAGTTCAAATGGGTTAAGGCGATTAGGGTGAAGAAGGATTAAATGAGTATTAAAAGGGTTATATGGGGATACTATTGGTCAAAACGATATAATAGGAATAAATACGGTGATATGCTTGAAGATACGATAACAATTATTGCAAACTTTAAATTATGATTTTGATTATTTTTATAAAAATTATTTTTTCATCAAATTCTTCCTGATCAGAATTTTTATATTCTTATTTTTATTGCCTAAATACCAATTATTGCCGCCAAATGAATGTTGTATAACTAAACAATTTATCTACTATAATTTAAAATAATTGATATTTTAAAATTTCAAAATTTTTAAATTCTGTTTATTTAAATTTTGTTTAATAAAATTTTTTAATAAAAATATATTTTCATTTTTTTATTTATTTGTGATGCAAAATATGATTAATTAGTGATTTAATTAAGATCTAGTGATTAATTAGATCTACTTAAGTGATCTAATTTGTAGAATAATATCAATAATAATTATGTAATAATATTTATATAATTATATATTCTAATACATGTTATATTATCTATAATATGTAACCCCAGTGAAGTGGCTTAATTTGTTCTACTGACATGGCATTATTGGCATTGCGTTATTGACTTCGGGTAAAATGATTTCTCTCAGAAATACCGGAACTATGCATTTGTACGTTATTATTTTTTGTTAATTTTTATAAAAATACAATTAAACAAACAAATGAGTCATCAAAATTGTTAAATTAAATTTTAACTCTTCATCAAAAGGAATAAGGGATAGTATATGATATAGTATGTGAAATTCATCATTAGCATGTATAAGGGGTGAAGCCTTATAATATAGCATTTGCTTCTGATGAGTTCCAATCTTTATTCTGATATATCGTATATTTTTATTTATCAATTGATAAAAATTGATTTTATTAAAAATTCTTAATTAAAATTTTTGGATCAAGTTTATTATTCCCCCCAGCAACTACACAAGTTTATTATTTCCCCAGCAACTACACAAGTTTATTATTCCCCCCAGCAACTATACAAGTTTATTATTTCCCCCATAATGAAATCAATGATGAAATCATTGATTTCATCCCCATAATGAAATCATTATGGTATTAAAATAAAAAATAAAAAAAGGAAAATAACATAAAGATTAAAAATAAATGTTTAATAAATCAAGTATTTTTTCAATTGGCTCACCAGGAATATTATCTCGCCACATATATTCAGCCAAATAATCATTTAACAAGTTTTTGCGGATTCCTTTCATTTTCTTCCCTCTAGTTTTCATCTTTGCCCAATAACATTCAATATGTTGGGTATGAACACCTGTTTCACGATTTAAAAATTCACGGGAATGATTGACGGTTTCATGCAGAATCCCGATTTCATGAAGCTTTTTATAAGATTTCCATTCATCACTGTGAATGATCGTGCCTTTTTTTGCAAACTTGTTATATTATGGGCAATAAGGTAGATGAGGCCACATTATTCTACCTTGTTCTATTATTGGCAATAAGGTAGATGGGTTTACAATAAAAATTGCACAAGTTAATTATTTCCCCCCAATAATTACACAAGTTGATTATTTCCCCCTGGGGGGGAAATAATCAACTTGATCTAAAATTTTTAAATTCTAAATTATTTTAAATTCTAGCTCTTCAAATGCTTTAAACAGTTCTTTTTAATACAAAGATATTATTATTTTTTGACCTAAGTACAAAATATGTAGCTGCAGTTTACATATTTTTGTTTTATTAATAAATATATTTTCATTGTGAAGTATTGTACGCATTGATAAACATGGACTATTGCCTGATAAAATAGCAGTTCCTCTTGATGACCTCTCATCTTTATAATGAAGAGTACAGAGAAATGTTAGAATTTTTTTAAAATAAAATTGCCATTGAGAATTTTTAGTAATGAACTGTCTCTGAAAATTTTAATGACAATTTCCTTTTAAATAAAATTCTAACATCCCTTGTACTCTTTATTATCAGCAATAGGATGTATTCTAAATATTAGAATTTGTACAAATTCTATAAATATAATGAATTTAATAGTATGATTATACTATATTAAAGTATAAATAATTATATAATTATAATTATATATTATATATAAATAATTTTACAATTGGCACTAATTTTACAATTGGAACTGGCACTGATGAGTCATAGTGATGACGAAACGACATTCGTCATTCTTTCGCGTCGGGCTTATTTGATTACTAAAAAATTCACGTGGTATCATCATTAGAAATTTTACAATTAAATAATGTTTTTATAAATCCGATAAAATTTAATAATTGATCAAACAATTAAATTTAAGAATTTTATTGGTTGAGAAATAAGGGCAAAACCTGATAACGTAGAAGATATCTATTAATATCTATTAATCTATTAATATAGTTATTTTATATATTAATCGTTTCCGAAAAATCCTGAGTTATAAATATCTTAATAAGATAAAAATTTATAATTTTTGAAAAGTTGTTAGAATTTTTGTTACATCATTTATGTGATCTAATTCGTAAATAAGCAAATTTTCAATTTTTCTTTCTTGCTTATTAGTTTCGTATTTAGATATTTTTTGACAGTCAATGACAAAGGAATCAAGCGGCGACTTATTTGACGAAATAAGAAGCAGGGTAAGTTTTATATATATGAATTTTATTATTTGATATCTCTTTTTGTAGCTTTTTCTACAAGGATTACCTGATTCATTTCTCCGTATTGGTGATCCAGCTGAACATCATCGTGATTTACCAACCTTTGCATTTCCAATATATGTTGGTCATCTACGCATTTCTATTGTGGAGGTAAGTTGTCGTGATTTTACTTTTATTGCGAATCCGTTCTATTTCTATCTAAATAACTTTTTGAAACTTAAAAATAAACTTTTAATTTGTTTAATTTTCAATGTAAAATGGACTTAATGAATTATCTCTATTAGCTTACTAAATTTGCCTGTTATAAATGTGCTATATACTCGAATGTTGCAAATAATGACTCACAAATATATGATTTATTTTCAAAATAAACGTTAATAATTTATTATATAAAAAATCTTAAAAAACTCTAAATTTTAAATTAATATGAGTCATTTAATGAGTCATTAAATGACTCATTAAATGAGTCATTTATCCTTACATGTATTGATCCTATTCTTGATACAGCAGGAATCTACTAATCAGTATGGATGTGTCTCATTTAATTTTTAATTAAATTTATTACTTTTTTATTTTTAATATATAAAATGCAATACATTTCTTGTACGTGCTACAAACTGAAATGTCGATGATTACTCTCAAATATATTAGTTTATATCATTTATCTAAGTTAAATCAGCTTCATTAGTTTCCTAAGCTTCCGTTAGCTGAATCAGCTTATTTTCCTTAACCAGAGTCATTAGTCAATCTGTCTTTATTTAAATTTTAAGTATTAGCTGAAGATGTATTGAAATTGTTTTTATTATTTTTTGTAAAACAATATATTTCGTATAACAACGACATATTATTATTCTTATCTTTAATAGACTTGTATTGTTTCATGAAAATGAGTCATTTAATGAGTCATTAAATGACTCATTTAATGAGTCATTTATCCTTACATGTATTGATCCTATTCTTGATACAGCAGGAATTTACTAATCAGTCTGGATGTGTCTTTTTTAATTTTTAATTAAAATTTTTAAATTTTAATTTTTTTAATATTTAAATTGCAATACAATTCGTATAACAACGACAATTCTTATCTTTAAGAATTTTCATTGTTTCATGAAAATGAGTCTATAAATGACTCATTTAATGAGTCTTAAATGAGTGGTTGTGCTTGATGTTTTGATGTGATAATACAGAACATGAATTAATATATTGATATTTTAGTGCACATATTTAACTATAAATATGTTATTTCATTGCAAATTCGTAATTATATAAAAATATAAAGTTATATTGATATTGATTTTATGTCTCAGGCAAAATTAGCAAAAAATTACGGATGGATATCGATGCATCCCTATGTTCGCTGTAGAGTTGGTCAAAACGTATTTGAAACGACTACGGCCACAAATGGTGGGCTTAATCCAAAATGGGATCGATCAGTTGTATGGTACAATTAAAACGACATTAAAAATAATGTCTTTGTGTAACATGTTCTTTCTTATAGTCTGCTCCCCAAGGGTGTGATAAAAATTACTGTTGAAATTTACGACGAAGTATGTTTTAAAATGAAAATATTTGTTTGCTCTCATTTTAGCTTAGCTTTCTAGAAAACATTTACTTCTGACGTATTGGTTGCATCAACTATTATTAACCTCCCCGATAATTTATTTAACGGTTATTGTATTGATGAGTGGTATTTGCTATCTGGCAAACAGGGCCATGAAATGGAAGGCAAAATTAATATTATATTGTCCTTGCAGGTTATAGGTTACCAGTTTGTTATATTATTTTCTAATAATTATTTACTTAGCCATTGCAAAGTCCAACAGTTCCGATAGCGAGTCAATCAGCTAACATTCAATTAAATCAATTTGAAGGTATTGATTTTATTTTATGATTATATGCCATTACGCGAACACCTCTCTCAGTCTTTATAGTTTTTAAAATAGAAATACCGAATTCATATTTTATATTTATATATTCTACCTTAGCTTTTATATATACTGTATAGCTTTTCAAAGATAAAAGTTGTTTAATTTGTTATGTGTTTTTATAATTTTAATACAATTTATTAACAAAGATTGATCGATGATTATCAATGCATCCCAACATCCGCTGCAGATAAAACTTATATGACACGACCACGCTCAAAATCGTTGATTTTGACAACAATGGAATCGATCAGTTTGTTGGTACCATCAAAACAACATTTTCGTATAGCTTTTTCGATATTTTCCCGCCCAACTGCTTAATAGAGTAATTGAAAAAGACTGGGTATTTACTGCAATGCTAGTTCTGAATCATTTAAGTGCTCTATATTTTAAATTGAAAAGTATAAACATTTAGGTGTTTCACTGTTTTAGGAGTTGGATGTACAAATGTATTTGCCAATACATTTTATGGAGGTACAAATGTATTTATTATCAAGCACACACTTTTTTATTTATCCTTCCGCGAAAAAGCGTTCAGTGGCTATTCGTCATTTTATTGAAATGACGAATTTTAATAAAATTTTAAAATATTTCTGGATTTTCCAGCATTTATTGACTCTAAAAAATGTTTTTTTTTATCTAACTTGCAAAAATTAGTCAATAAATGAATATTCAAGAGATGTAACCAAGAGATTTTTTTGTTGTTTTTATTAAAAATTAATATTTCCACAATTACTTGCTTTATTATTAAAATATTAAAATACTGACTGTTTTTAATTAAATTTATTGAACCTAAAGTGAAACTGCGATTTATAAATTCCTTATCAGATGTTTATAGTTTGAGCAGAAGCATCTGTTGTTTTGGAATTTGTTTTATGAAAACAAATTTGCTCCACAGATAACGCATTTTGTGTTACACTTTTTTACACTTTTTTTGGGTTTATAAACTCAATATTATTCCGGTACCACATTTACAACTATTTTATAAAATAGTGTTTATGCAAATTTTCGAGTTCCGTTCAAATATTATCTAAGGAAACTTAAACCTTCTTTATACTAAACGATCTTTTGTCATATTTCAGGTCGACCAAATTGAGTTATCTACGTTTGCCTTTAGAGGCGATTAAGAAAGTATGAGAAAGCTGGTCCTTTTGGATTTTAAATTATATTTTTAATTTTTTAATGATTTAATTATATTTGATACAGCAGGACGCTACTAATCAGTCTGGGTGCTATAATTTAATTGTAAATAATTAGAATTTGTGTAATTTATAAGTATTAATAAATTTTTTACTATCACGACATATTTTCAAATAAAGTTGATTTTTAATCTTAAGTATACATGTTCAGTTGATTGTAACCAAAAGTTTAAATTTAGTAAAGCTGTTTAATTTTTCCATTAGCTCGAGATCTTCTTGACACAGTTGGGATACGTACTATTGCCAACAATTCGGCAATATGTACTGTTCACATATATTTAATGAACTATCTTTTAAACTATTAAATAGTTAATAGTTTAATAGTTTTACTATTAAACCATTTAATAGTTTAATAGTTCTTTTTACTATTTTATAGTTTTATATTTTATCAATCTTACGTTAAATTGATGTTAAATTTTGTTTGTATTAATTTGCGAGATAAATGGGATTTCAATCATGTATTTTTCAATATATTTGTATAGAAACCATTTATTTATTTGAACAATTATTCTTTTTGTGTCTTTAACAAAATGAATATAAAACTTTCATACATTTTTATGACGCGAGTAAACTCTTTTGAAAATACGGTTATATAAAATATACTTTTGTTCGGTTCACGTTGTTTTTATAAAAAGATCTGTTCTTTAAACACGGGCTTTGTCAATTGTTTTGCTTTTGCAGTGGAAAACCTAGACGAAAAGATCAATGAACTATCAAACATTTATCCCGATATTTCAAATGACATAATAAAAGAAAATTTGCTTGTCTCCCATGGAAACATCGAAATGGCTGCTTCGAATCTAGCTGATCTATCAGGCAGTTCCTTATCCGCTAATCAGTAGACGTCAAATCCCGTGCATTTATTTACGTTCCAACATTCAACTATTTTGTTTTTAGATTAAAATGCGAATTAATAGAATATCATTTGCTGTAATTCTATCTCTTAAAATCGATTGATTTGATGTAATTTATATTTATAAAACGATAACATTTATTATTGGAAGTTAAAATAAAAATCAATTTTTATGAATTGACATCGAATATACGATGTATTAAAATAAGAAATAGAGGTCATCAGGAGGAACTACTATGTACAGGTTTCGGCCACTAACTCCTTACCCAACATAGCAGCGGGGCCAAATACATGCTAATGATGTATTTCCTCTGAAATTACTATCTAGTATCTTATTCTAATGCAAAGTATATTATTATTATCCATCCATAAAACGTTATTGCTTAATAGTTTAAATTTATTTTTTATAATATGTTTTGATTTATAAATTGTAAGTTTAATATTTTAATATTTTTTGTTGATTTATTAAGGAATAGAGGTTGTTATTAATGTATTATATTTAATGTTATATTGTACGCATGAATGCTCATGCAAAAATATGTTTCTTGTAAATTTAAATATGTCATCTTTACGATATAAATTAATAGTAGTTTTAGTTAATGTTAATTTAATGTTCATATCTAGATATACACCTTCTTTATCATTAATATTGGTTTTGTTAAGAATAAGGCTTTCTGGATAAATGTGCTCGCTAATTGAATAAAAATTATTAGAATTAAATACACATATATCATCAATGTATCGAAACATATATTTCATATATTTATATTGTTTAGATTTAGTTTTACACAGTTATGAACAAATTCATATTCTATAAAGCTTAAAAACAAGTCAGCTATAATTGGGCTACTATTACCACCCATTGAACACCTTTTACTTGTCTAAATATAGATGTCCCTACTTTTAAATAATTTTGATTTATC
>WNNJ02000967.1:0-13025 GCA_012934845.2 Pomphorhynchus laevis | reverse complement strand
AATAGGTGTCAAAGCTGCGCTAGATTAAAACCAAAGTTCTTCAATGCTCCAGCGGGAAAGTTGATCAAGTCAACTCAACCATTTGAGAGGCTATCTTTAGATTTTAAAGGGCCCTTGCCTAGTACAAATAAAAATCGCTTCCTGCTTACAGTTGTTGATGAATACAGTCGATTTCCATTTGGATTCGCATGTTGTGATACATAAACGACTGTCGTAATGAAATGTTTGGATCAACTGTTCTCGATATTTGGCACCCCAAATAGCATACATACCGATCAAGGATCTTCATTCACATCGTTTGCTTTCCGACAATATCTGTTTCAGCATGGAATTTCGTTAACACATTCAACTCCATATCATCCGACTTCTAATGGTCAGGTCGAGATTCAACGGCATCATATGGAAAGCGATAGCTCTGTGATTGGACGGAATGAAGCTAACAATATCAAATTGGCAATTGGTTTTACCAGAAGCTCTTCACTCTTTGCGATCCTTACTCTGCACTGCTTCGAATGAAACGCCACACAATAGAATGTTCACATACCAACGTCGTTCATCAAAAGACACTTCGCTTCCAGATTGGTTGGTGAATTTAAGTGACGTGTATGTCAAACGTTGTAATCGTATCCATAAATTTAGCTCCCTAGTCGACCGGGCTAAATTAATTCATTCCAACAAAAATTATGCTCTTGTACGGTACGCAAATGGTTATGAAAGTTGGGTGTCTACGCAACATTTAGCGAGAGCCCCGCCTCTCGATGATAATTTAGCGAACGAAAGCGAAATTATGGGACAGCCGAAGGAAGTTGGGGGCGACTACGTATCCAGCAAGTCAGGAGAAATTGATCCGCTAATCCAGGAAAACGAAGTTTGCAAAGCGGAGATAGCTGCTGATCAAACAAATGAATGACATGACGTAGGAGAATCTCCAAATGAAATCGAATCATTCACAGTGTGTCGTTCAGGGAGGAATAGACGGACCTCGAAGTACTTGGACAATTATTCTCTGGAGGGATGAATGTCGTGATCTTGTTTGTAATTGAAACATAAACTCTTTGTTTTCTAGATGTTGAATAAAACCTTCTAAGGTCGTTTTCTTGTCACAACCTACCTCCTCTACACATTATTATTACTAGATTAATGTTGATAATCATGACAATCAACATTGCTATGATTCTCTCCCAGAAGAGCAGTATGGTTTTCGACCTAATAGATCAACGACAGATGCAATAAACACTGTTAGACGATCTGTAATCGACGCATTTCAACAACATCGATCTATTTATGTTATTTTTATTGATTTCCAAAAAGCTTTCGACTCAGTTGATAGAAAACTTCTCTTAGAAAAGTTAGCGCGTAGTGTAGGTTTAGGCGGTCCTATTCTTTATTTATTGAATTCTATTTTGCAACCAAACGTTCTTCGCATTTTTGACGGCATAAATTATTCGAATGAGTTTCTTGCCAATCGTGGTGTCATTCAGGGCGACCCTCTAAGTCCTTTGTTATTCAGTTTCTTTATTGCTGATCTTCCTAGCAGTCTAAGTTACAATCTTTTAGATATTTCATGTGTATTATATGCAGACGATCTTGCTATTATTTCCAAATCTATTTCTAATGCCCAAGTAGCTTTAAACTCGCTCTCAGCGTTCTGTTTTACTAATCGTATTCGAGTGAACCGTGAAAAGTCTAAGGTAATTAAGTTCCGAAGAGGAGGTCGACTAAGTCGATCGGACATTCTATGCTATCAAGACGCTCCGCTCGATTTTGAATCGAAGTATCTGTATCTTGGAATGTTAATCACATCTAGATGGTCTTTTTCTCAACATTTTGAACTTAAATGAGATAAAATTGTGAAGGCAACATCTGGACTGTCCGAACTAGGCAAATTATCTTTTGAGGCAGGGTTACGATATTTTTATATAATGTTGCTTCCAAGACTACAATATGGACTAGCTTGTATCTGGCTAGACTTGACTTCAGAAAACTTTTACCAGTTAGATAAGTGCCTGTCAAGATTTATAAAAAGTTTGGTAGGCGTATCTTTAAAAACTTCATCCACGGCTGTTCAAGTTCTAGCAAGGCTGCCTCCTTTATCAGTTTCATTGCAGAAAGCGATGAATCTTCCTTTGACTGATGGTTTTCTTAAAAATCTAAATTTATTCTACGGCAAAGTACTTAAACTTGATCAGGATATCTATCAGACTCCTGCTTTTCTTCAAACAGCTTGGCGTAGCCCTCTCGCAAGTAAGCGCACTTTAATCTGGAGAGCTTCGCTTGACGGATATCACCCCAAGTTCTGTAAAAAAGGAAGAATCATACATGAACGATCATCAACTTGTGTATGCTGTTTTTGCAACACAGCATGCTCATCACTCTTACATGTATTTTCCTGTGCTCATTTGTCTTGTTTATCTTTAAAAACAATATATACGCTGAAGTGGGGGTAGGCTTATAGGTTTATTTCGGCTGACGATGCGTACCTGTGTAACGTACAATCAATTTGAGCCAATCAATGAAATTTTAAGCAGCTCAAGAAATAAGAAGAAAGACAACTGTTCTGACTTTATATTTGTTATCTAATAATCTTTTTTATATGCCCAAGCCGAAAGGCGGAGTGGTTTCTTTAATAAATCACTACATTATTACTAGAATATCAGCGAGCGTAGCTCAATAGACACCTTCACAATTTAAAATATAAAAAAGAAACTAACAACAAAGTAATTAAAAATTAGTCAGTTTCTTCAAAGTAGATACAAATCCACGTCTGTTTGTTTGCTTCACCACTTCCGCCGGTAAACTGTTCCAAGCTGGAATGACACGCACGGCAAAATTAATGTTTCTTTTTTACACCAGTGTTTACGTTGTAACATAAGTGGATGACCACGTAATCTTGAGTCATTTCGCGTACGAAATAGACTTCTAACGGGATTCTCAGGATTGCTCAATGCCCGCCACACCGAAGTGAAGATAATGAGGGCATATTAAGGCGACTTAACCGTTCCTTATAAGTAAGGTTATGAGGGCCCGCTACCCGTTTAGAAGAACGTCGCAATACCTGTTCAATACGAAACTCTTCCGATTTGTTAACTGGGTATGAGGCTGGAGAACAATAGTTAAGAACACTTAAATAGAGAGTAGTGAATAAAAGTTTAAATGACTCAATTTCTAATTTACTAAAACATCTGGTAATCATACCATAAATTCGAGTTGCTCTAGCACATATTTGCTCTGTATTTTTCCTAGTGCCTAGATCATCCGAAACGACGACGCCTAAGTCTATATATTGACGAACCATAGGAATTGGTCGTAAGTTAATTGAGTAGCTGGTTGATTTAGATTTTTATTTTTTGTTGTTGTGGCAATGTAAGCGTGCGCCGGTACGCATTTGTA
Source organism: Pomphorhynchus laevis (assembly GCA_012934845.2). Classification (NCBI taxonomy): domain Eukaryota; kingdom Metazoa; phylum Acanthocephala; class Palaeacanthocephala; order Echinorhynchida; family Pomphorhynchidae; genus Pomphorhynchus; species Pomphorhynchus laevis. The sequence continues at coordinate 9,635 of WNNJ02000967.1, read as the reverse complement.
ACGTAAAATAAATCTTTTTTTATACTTTTTTCGTGGTCTTGTAAGCGTGCACCGTCACGCATTTGTCACGTAAAAATAAATCATTTTATTAACCATTCAATTAACTTTGAGATTAACTAATGGCTAAAAGTGTTACAGTGTTATTTTCGTGTTATTCTTGTTCGTTTTTAACTCACAATGAATGCGCAACTGCCGAAAATTCAGCGAAATTTTGATTGTGTGTTGGAATGTTTGTAAGCCGACATGAGTCGTCAATCAAGAATCCGTATTTTACCATACTCTTTATAGAAATTTATTGAACAAATAAAAATTTTGAGCTATGAAACTATACATTCCAGATTATTCCTATAGGTTCCAGATTATTCCTGTCAGTTCCAGATTATTCCCGTCTGCTCTAGATTATTCCTGTCTGTTCCACTCGCTACGATCGCGGAAGAGTAAAACTCTGATTTTAACTGATTACATTTGGAAAAACAATAAGAAAGTAAAAGTTGAATTCCGCTTCTAATGTGGATATCGCAGGTAATGTCAAAGTAAATAAAATGAATAATATGGAACAGCTAAATCCTTCCTGAATGTGGATAATGTCGGTATGTCAATGTCAATAATATGAATAACTTATATAGTTCCAATTTTGTGGCACTCAAAATTGAATGTCACAAATTGAATAGAACGTTGGACAACAATGCCGTTTCTCTGGATTTAGTCAAAGATGTGAACGGGGAATTTTTTTGTTGATTATGCTCTGCCAAGAAATAACGAACGCTAGAATCTTAATTACCCAATTTACGTAATTTAATCGACACCTCTAGTATTAAATCATATATTCCCATACGAATATCAGTTACTTTATCCAGATTGCATTCATGTCATTCTTTTGTATATATTGCCAATCTGCAACTACTACCCAGCAACCTCTCCCCTCAGTTACTATATACTCAGTTATATTTTGCCCGCTCGATGAGCGGGCAAAACGGCCTTCTCGGTCAAAGCTCTGTATATAATAATATAGTTATTTAACAAAACCCTTTATTTATACAAACATCAGTTGTTTTATCAAGATTTCATTCGTGTCATTCTTTGGGATATATTTCCACTCCGCAACTACTACCCAGCAACCTCTCCCATCAGTTACTATATACTCAGTTATATAGTTATTTAACAAAACCCTTTATTTATACGAACATCAGTTACTTTATCAAGATTTCATTGGTGTCATTCTTTGGGATATATTTCCACTTCGCAACTACTACCCAGCAACTTCTACCCTCAGTTACTATATACTCAGTTATATAGTTATTTAACAAAACCCTTTATTTATACGAACATCAGTTACTTTATCAAGATTTCATTGGTGTCATTCTTTGGGATATATTTCCACTCCGCAACTACTACCCAGCAACTTCTCCCCTCAGTTACTATATACTCAGTTATATAGTTATTTAACAAAACCCTTTATTTATACGAACATCAGTTACTTTATCAAGATTTCATTCGTGTCATTCTTTGGGATATATTTCCACTCCGCAACTACTACCCAGCAACCTCTCCCATCAGTTACTATATACTCAGTTATATAGTTATTTAACAAAACCCTTTATTTATACGAACATCAGTTAGTTTATCAAGATTTTATTCGTGTCATTCTTTGGGATATATTTCCACACCGCAACTACTACCCAGCAACTTCTACCCTCAGTTACTATATACTCAGTTATATAGTTATTTGACAAAACCCTTTATTTATACGAACATCAGTTACTTTATCAAGATTTCATTGGTGTCATTCTTTGGGATATATTTCCACTCCGCAACTACTATCCAGCAACTTCTCCCCTCAGTTACTATATACTCAGTTATATAGTTATTTAACAAAACCCTTTATTTATACGAACATCAGTTACTTTATCACGATTTCATTCGTGTCATTCTTTGGGATATATTTCCACTCCGCAACTACTACCCAGCAACCTCTCCCATCAGTTATTATATACTCAGTTATATAGTTATTTAACAAAACCCTTTATTTATACGAACATCAGTTACTTTATCAAGATTTCATTCATGCCATTCTTTGGAAAACATTGCCACCACTGATTGTGTTGTTATTTCAGAAACTCAACAATGTCTGTCGCTTATGGTTTGATAGTGAAGTAAGAAACGCTATAAAGTTACGCGATGCTCATTTCTAAGTATTCAAGAACGAAGATTGTTCATTTATAGAATACAAAATTAGTAGAATCATAGCTACCTCCCTGAAAAGATTCAAACATAAGGAATATTTAAGCAATCTGTCGCAATTCATGGAGAACCCTAATCAACAATTTAAGCATTTAAGATATTACAGTAAACCCTCAAATTTTATATCGAGCATAATCGACTCGCGTGGTATACTTGTACACAACACAGATCAAATTGTAGAAACATTTCGGGAACAATGTGATCTTTTGTTCATAAATCACTTTTTATCTAAATTTCATCCTAGTGTTTTAGAAACAAATTATCACATGTGTACTTGGCAATTCGATAATAACGAGGTTTTACTCGAATTATCTAGGCTCCCCATTTTACTAGCTGTTGGTCATTAAGGTCTACCTCCAATGATTTTCCGCAATCTTACTTCTGTAATCAATCGCCCCATATATGTCTTTTTTAATGTTCAGTAGCTTACAGCGAACTCCCTAACAATTGGAGGAATTCATTAATTATTCTCCTCTTTTAAAAAGTCGATATCACCTCAATTACTAACTACCGTATGATCAGTCTGACCTGTGTTGCATATAAAGTCCTGAAAAAGCTCATTGAAAAAGCCGCGTCTGCTCATCTCGAAAGATTTTGCAATTTAAGCGACTTTATGGGTTCTGCCCAAATCGTTTAACAGTCACTAATCTCGTAAATTAACACCATAGCTAGAGCGAATCGACTAGAACTATGATTGGAGTTGATGTGTTGTTTTTTATATGTTCAAGGCGTTCGATCGTAAATTCACGAAATTCTAAGCGACAAAATTATACGGAATCGTGGGTTTAATTTATGATTTGATAAAATTATTTTTAAAGAACAACTCGTTCGTGGTGAAGGTTGGTAAATATATTTCCGATTATTCTCTAATATCTTGCGGCGTTCCACAAGGATGTGTTATCAGGCTGCTGCTTTTTAGTATAAAAATTAATAATATCTCAAAAGATTTAATTTGTCAATGTGTAATGTCTGCCAATGACCTCAATCTATGGCAATCATTCGTTTCTGTCCAAAATATACAACTTAAATAAAAAACAATAATATACGAAAATTTTTATACGAACATTTTTGTCGGTTATTCAAATGTTCGTAGTCTCCTGGCTCAGTTCTCGGACATTAAATTCATAGTTGCTTCGAAACGTTTTGATGTATTTTGTATAACCGAAACATTGCTACATTCTGACATTTCGGATGACTGTGTTGCCATCCCTAACTATTTTCTAATACGTACGGATCGCTCATGTGGTAAACGTGGAGGTGGGGTAGCCGCCTATGTGCGAAATAGTCTCCTGGTATCGAATATCTCGGCGTTTCGCGACGATATCGGTTCTTCCTTTAAAGGTCTTGCTTTAACACTGGAAAATGGTCAACAATCCCGATTCTGCGTCCTTTACCGTTCTCCGTCGTATGAATTAACATTTGACTCTCTTAAACCACATTTGTTGGGTTTATCTTCGTATCCTCTAATTTTGCTCCTGGGTGACTTAAATATCCCCCAAATAGACTGGAAAAATAACCAAATCAACGACCAAATCACGGAATTGAGAAAGTACTAAGTGACTTTCTGTTACTCCAGATGCTACTAGTTCAACATATTAAAGAACCTACTTGTGTGACAGGGACGCCTTCTATACTCGATTTGGTCTTTACTAAGTGTTTGGGTGACGTTTCAGGTGTTCGTAATGACGCACCAATTGGCAATAGCGATCACTATGTACTCTCTATGCGACTGTCGCTGTTCAACAGGGCCTCACAAAACTCTAATTTTAAAAAACGTTGTTGGGTAGGTGTTGATGCTAGTCAACTAGCTGCAAGCTTCCCAAAGGGTATCTGTGATAGTCTTCGTATTAACTTCGGATCGGAGGTTCCAGTAGTCCTTGATCTGCTTCATGATGAATTGAAGCGAATTTCTGATATCCTTGCTCCGCTACGTGCCTGCAAGTTCAAGCATGGGCATCCTCCTTGGTTAGACAGAGAGCTTCTTGATGTTATAAGATCCCGCAACAAATTGTGGCGCGAATTTAGGCGTTCTCCTGCTTCCAAACGTGCCTACATCGACTCTCGGAACTTGTAGATAGTATCACCAGGGATGCATCTTTGAATCCTAGGAGGTTTTGGTCTTTAGTCCTTGATCTGATTCATGATTAATTGAAGCGAATTTCTGATATCTTTAAAAAATGATTTATTTTAACGTGTCAAATGCGTGCCAGCGCACGTTTACATGACCACAACAAAACAAATAACAACTTGTTCATTTTTATTGTTCATTTTTCCTGAACAATACAATATATATTGAAAATAAACAAATAACAACATAATTGATAACTTTTTACATTACCTAATGTAAATGTTCTATAGAAATAGTAAGGATTTTAATATTGTGAACGTTAATTTAATATAACAGATAAAAGGCAAATGTACTTTTACCTAAATTTCTTGTATGCTGCCATATCAAAGGTGTAATGTCTTTGCGGTGAAATTGGTGTAATTTGACCGCAATACGCTTTGGTTTCAAGTTATTTATTGTTTAAAAGCAAAGAAACTTGATTAACATGTATAAAAACAAAATAAAAGGATTATAAATGTGAAAACTGATATCGGATTAATATATGTCTCTGCAGATATTATTATATTCATCCTCTTTTTTATACTGATTTAAAAAATAACCCTTAATAAGAGTTGAACCGCAAAAACCTATATGGGCAAGTGTCTAAAGTGAGAACTAACGGAACTAATAAATTTTAAAAATAAGGAATATAAAGTTTAAAATAAGGACAAAATGACAATGGACACATTGCGTACAGAATATTGGTACAAATCAGATAAACTTATTCAACGAATATAATAAAAAAACGGATTTATTTTAACGTGTCAAATGCGTGCCAGCGCACGCTTACATGACCACAACAAAACAAAACTGTAAATCATGTGTCGAGAAGGTGTGAACGGAGGAGGTGTTTGAATGTGATAAAGGAGAAAGCGCGGCAGACGTCGAGTAGGAGTATATTCCACTGTAATTTCGTCGTGATAGCAACATGATTAGACGAACATAAATCCACATTTTCACGCCTTTGAGGACTAACTGATTTATTGTGATCCATCCGCGAGATCACAAAAAAAAGATATATTTAACGTGGCAAATGCGTGCCAGCGCACGCTTACATGACCACAACAAAACAAAAATGTAAATCATGTGTCGAGAAGTTGTGAACGGAGGAGGTGTTTGAATGTGATAAAGGAGGTGGCGCGGCGGACGTCGGGAGGGAGTTGATTCCAGGCGAGTGAGGCGGCGACGAGGAAGGATCGGAGACCGTAGTTGTTGGAGTAATTAGGAACGTGGAATAAGAGGGTAGGACGGGGACGCAGCGATAGCGCGGTGGGGCGAGTGTCGTCTAAGAAAGGAAGGTTGATGAACGATGGGGAGCCGACAGCGGTGAGACGGAAAGTTACGAGAAGAAGGCGGAGTTTGATGGGGATGTGGATGGTGAGCCAGGAGAGTTGGGCAAAATATGTGGATGTGTGGTCGAAGCGACGGGTCGAAAGATCACTCGAACGGCGGTGTTGATTATTCGTTGTAGGGGTATGATTATAGATTTTGGAGAAATGGCGAAAAAAGTAAGTCAGTAATCGATTTTAGGGAAAAGAAGCGATGAAAGAAGAGACATACAAGAACGGAAGTCGATAAGGGGCCGGATACGGCGGATGTCACTGAGAATTAAGTTAAGCGAGCGGACCTTGTCACGGACAAAGGATTTAAGGGAAAGGTGATCATCAAAATGGAAGCTTAAGAAAGTGAGATTGTGAGCTATGGGGATGATCGATGAGGCAAAAGATACAGTGGGAGGAGATATGATTGGTTAACGGAGGAGGAACCGCATTATTTAGGACTTGTCGTGGTTTAGAACGAGATGGAGATTGGAGAGACGTTTGTAGACGGAAGAAAGACAGTTGGTGCTAGAAATGCCGATATCGTGTATGCGATGTGCGGGTGCATGAGCATAGATGAGAATGTCATCGGCGTATTGCATGACGTTAAAGGAGTAAGGTTTGATAAACGGAGATAGATCGCCAAGCAGAAGAGAGAAAAGTAGGGGACCTAGGACTGAACCTTGTGAAACCCCGCACAAAATAGGGACGGGACGGGAGGATGATGAATTAGAACATACGCGAAAGGAAAGGTCGGATAGATATGAGTCAAACCATACTACGGAGGAGGAAGAAAAGCCGTAATCATAACGAAGGCAAGAAAGTAGGACGGAGTGGTCGACAATGTCGAATGCAGAGGAGAGGTCGAGGGAGATGAGAACACTATATAGAGCCTTGTCTCGAGAAATGAGTAAGTCGTTGTACACTTTTATGCATGCGATTTCTGTGGAGTGATTAGAGTGGAAAGCGGATTGGAAAGGAGGGTACAGATTGGATGAGGAGAGATAAGCGTTGATCTGTATTAAGATGAGGCGTTCTAAGAGCTTAGAAAGAGTAGGGAGTAGTGAAATGGGGCGATAGCTGGAAGGAAGGGAGGGGTCGAGCGATTATTTCTTAAGGAGGGGACGAACGATTGCGGATTTCCAGTGTGAAGGGAAGATACGACTGCGGATGGACGAGTTAAACAAGGTTGTGAGAAATGGGGATATCGATCAGCATATAGATTTTAATATGTGAGTAGGCATGTGATCGGCAGGTGAGGTTTTGTTGGGCAAGGACATGAGGACAGATGATACTTCTGTAGGTGATACAGGGAGAAGATGAAAGAGTTCCGGAAGGATGAGGCTAGACTGGGCAGAGTATGAAAGGCTGGAGGCCGGGTGTGAGTGAGCAACGTGGATACTTTAGTTTGGAGAAGTGACGAATAATCATTGGCATTGAAGTTGCACGGCGAAGAGGATTGAGCGAGGATTGAGTTAAAAGTATGCCAGAGAGTCTTAGAATTGAATGAAGTGATATGCTGTCAGAAGGAGTTGCATTTGGTACGTAGTAGGTTGAGATGAGACCGGCGAAGAGCAAGATAGGAATCACGGAAAGACGGAGTGATCGAGCGGAAATCACGTCTGAGAGAGCGGTGATAGACTCGAAAAGCATGGCGGAGTCGACGCTTTGAGAGTAGGCATTGGATGTCAAACCATGGGGCATGGTGCAAGCGACGGTGTGGGTGAGACTTGAAGGGCAAGAGAATATCGAGAATGGATGTGAGTTCAGAGTCGAAAAGAAAGGCGAGATCGTGAGGAGATGAATATGTTATTGTAGGATATGATAGAGACGATTTGAGTAAGGCAGAGCGGAGAAGGGAGAGGTCAAGATTTCTCCAAGGGCGACGTAGGATTGTAGGTGTGTGAGGAGGGGTGTGGTTGTGAGTGAGATCAATGGTGATAAGAAAGTGATCGGATAGACCAGGATCAGAGATGGAAAGTGAGGTGTAGGCAGCAAAATGATCGGGGACAGCGTTGATGTCTAGTGCCCCGCCAAGTATATGTGTGGGGGCTGTGGAGATTAGTTTGTAATCGCAGTTGGATAGAATGTTGATGAACCGGATGGAATCCGTAGAAGAGGGGCGTTCTAGGCGGATGTTGAAGTCGCCTAGAACGAGGAAGGGATTGCGGACAAAGAACAATGAGAAAGGAGGTCAGTGAGTTCGGTAAAAAATAAGGCTGTCGGAGCTGATGAACCAGGACGGTATACAATGGCGAGATCTAGAGTGATCGGGTTAGAATAACGACAAGTGAGCAATTCAAAAGAGCAAGGACTGAAAGGGGGATTAATTTTGCGAAGAGACGCGGGGTGACGCGCGCATGCGACGATGTCGCCATGATTAGAAAATTTAGAAGGTCATGAGCTTAGGGGGCGGGCGGATTCGACTAGGGAGCAGCCGGCAGAGAGCAGACGGCGAATGGATAGGTCGTCGTAATCTGAGTGCCCGGATTCGGTGAGGCAGAAAAGATCGATGGATTGCTTAGTGAATAGGTTGAGGATAAGGTCGGATTTATTAAGAATAGATCTAGTGTTGATGAGACCGAGGCGGAAAATGTGTGTTGTGGCGAAAGAGTCTAGTGGAGAAGACACATAGGAGTGATGGAGCGCGATCGAATTTTTCGACGGGTGTGGACAACTTGAAAATTTCCGTCTATGTTTCGGATGGAGAGTGATGTTTCGCCGTTTTCCTCGCGACGGCATTTTTCGATGGAGGCTGAAGAGATTTGAGCGATTATTATTCTCCTCTTTTAAAAAGTCGATATCACCTCAATTACTAACTACCGTATGATCAGTCTGACCTGTGTTGCATATAAAGTCCTGAAAAAGCTCATTGAAAAAGCCGCGTCTGCTCATCTCGAAAGATTTTGCAATTTAAGCGACTTTATGGGTTCTGCCCAAATCGTTTAACAGTCACTAATCTCGTAAATTAACACCATAGCTAGAGCGAATCGACTAGAACTATGATTGGAGTTGATGTGTTGTTTTTTATATGTTCAAGGCGTTCGATCGTAAATTCACGAAATTCTAAGCGACAAAATTATACGGAATCGTGGGTTTAATTTATGATTTGATAAAATTATTTTTAAAGAACAACTCGTTCGTGGTGAAGGTTGGTAAATATATTTCCGATTATTCTCTAATATCTTGCGGCGTTCCACAAGGATGTGTTATCAGGCTGCTGCTTTTTAGTATAAAAATTAATAATATCTCAAAAGATTTAATTTGTCAATGTGTAATGTCTGCCAATGACCTCAATCTATGGCAATCATTCGTTTCTGTCCAAAATATACAACTTAAATAAAAAACAATAATATACGAAAATTTTTATACGAACATTTTTGTCGGTTATTCAAATGTTCGTAGTCTCCTGGCTCAGTTCTCGGACATTAAATTCATAGTTGCTTCGAAACGTTTTGATGTATTTTGTATAACCGAAACATTGCTACATTCTGACATTTCGGATGACTGTGTTGCCATCCCTAACTATTTTCTAATACGTACGGATCGCTCATGTGGTAAACGTGGAGGTGGGGTAGCCGCCTATGTGCGAAATAGTCTCCTGGTATCGAATATCTCGGCGTTTCGCGACGATATCGGTTCTTCCTTTAAAGGTCTTGCTTTAACACTGGAAAATGGTCAACAATCCCGATTCTGCGTCCTTTACCGTTCTCCGTCGTATGAATTAACATTTGACTCTCTTAAACCACATTTGTTGGGTTTATCTTCGTATCCTCTAATTTTGCTCCTGGGTGACTTAAATATCCCCCAAATAGACTGGAAAATACTTACTAACCTCGCGTGAAAAATTGATGATTCTCTAGGGGCTGGGTTTCAGGTTCACACAGTATTCCTTGATTTTTCGAAAGCTTTTGATATGGTAACACACGACGGCATAGTATCTTTACTGTATCAATATGGACTTTATT